>JAEIGL010000124.1:0-47094 GCA_018903715.1 Zaprionus davidi | reverse complement strand
ATTCAAACACATGTTTTATTCTTTTTCAAATTATATATATTATTAACATTTGTTTTTATTCGTAATATAATTTTACACATTTTATTCATTTTTTTTTTTTTACATTTTATACATTATATATATTTTATACATTATATACATTTTACACATTTAATAACTATTTTCTATCGTTTTTTACAAATAAATATGAGATCAAAACAATTGTCTAATGAATTCTTTTTTCTATTCGAAATTTATTGCCAGGGCCAGTTCAGCATAAAATAAATCAACTACTGTGTTCTCTTTATCTTCTTTATATTTCTTTAATAGTGCTTTCTGTTGAACTGTTTGTTTTTCAACATTCTCTAACTCTTTAATTTTTTTATCCCAAACTAAAATATGAGCATCACCCTCACTTATGTCTTCCATAAGCTTACGTTTCTGTAGCCTATAATGTCCATGAGCCATTGTATTATGTAAATCTGGTTCTACAACTCGTTTATCATCTTTACTATCTAGGACTATTTTTATACCCTTCGACCATTGAAAATGGTCAAAAAAGTGTATACTAACTTTGTGCAAATGTATGTAACAGGCATAAGTAGGTGTGGGAGACCTCATAAAGTATATATATTCTTGCTCAGGATCACAAGCCGAGTCGATTGAGCCATGTGTCTGTCTGTCTGTCTGTCCGTCTGTCCGTCTGTCTGTGTGAACGCACACGATCTCAGCTATTATAAAAGCTAGAGTTACCAAACTTGGCAGGAAGACTTCTGTGTACTATAAGCAGATGAAGTTTATTTCAAATGTTAGGTGCCACGCCCACCGCCCCCACAAATCAATAATTTAATTTTTGAACTTAATTTGTAAGCGTTTTTTAAAAATAAAAAATATAGGGGCCTTTTTTTTTTTTTTTTTTCTTTTTGGTTTCTTAAATTTTTTTTTAAACAGGTTATCTGATCTAATCAACGACATTGTACATTGTACCTCTTTTTTTCACCAGTATTTAAACATTTTTTATAATCAGCAAAGCCGATTCGCTTAACACAACTTGCCTTAACCCCTTTAGATTTTTTTACTTCTTGGCCGCCAGGAACAAGAAATGAATACATTTTTGAACGTAAGCCTACGAATTCACTCATAGGCTTCCCATTCAACTCATCTTTAAAAAACCCTAAGCGTTTCTTGTTAACGCTGCTAAAACCGTATTTATTTAATAGATCGGAATGATAATCAGATGTATCAAATTTCATCGGAAGATCTTCACGTATATCTGCGTAAAAATCATCAGTTTTAATCGTGTATATGAAAGAGTCTGTATCCATATAGTTTAGACGTACAGACTCTCCGAATTTCGGTTTCATATACTGATAATGAAAATCATACATTTTCCATTTTGAAATGTCTAGCACACAGCAAACCCTAAATAAATAGGCTTATCGTAATAAACATTTAACTTACGCATTTGGAATGCGCAAAAATTATCATTAAAATATTTCACGCTATGGAAATTGCTTTTAGCAATCAATGAGCGTGCGCAATTTCTTTTGCGGCCAGAGGAATCGGTTTGTGTTGCACTTTCCCATTCAGTTATTAATTTCACATTAACCCTTTTCTCAACATTTTCCATAGTCTTGCCATAGACTGCGTTATTGAGAAGTTTAAAAAAATCTTTCTCAAACGAATTCTTAGCATTCGTTCTATGAAAAGTGTTAAGATCGATGTACGATTGCAGCCAAGGTTTTTGAAAGAATCGTACACCTCTATGGATTTTTTTAAAATTAATCCATTTTGTAGACACTGTTTTAGTGTCCTATAATGGATAGCATAGTTTGACTTATGTTCTAAGTCAGCTATTAACTTTTTAACATGTGAATTGGGAGTGGGTTTTTTGTTTTTCGGACAGAACGGAAGATCGTTATGATCGTTATGAATCGAAAAGGGGTACTCTAGATCTACCTCAAGAATATATCCATATTCAGAGTCATCGGCTATGCTAAAGACATCAAACTCTTCTAGACTATCTACAGGTAACCACTCGAACCCACCATATGGTAACGACTGTGACATTGCCCAACCATACAAATTATTGGCGTCTAAATATACCAGATATGAGGAATCTATTGTTTCATCATATTCCGGTAGATATTTATTATTCGCTTTTGTATATTTTTTGGTGCATTGTACTAGACCGCCACGTATACCTGATTGAATAAATCTATACATATCAATGTCTGTAAGAAGATCCAATTCAATCTTGGTACTTTTTAACATGGCGTCCCAAGATAGCCCTGGAGTAGTGAAGAATTGAGCAGGGTCTAGAGAGTATATGTTAATACATAATTCTCTGAAGTTTTCAAAGATGTCTGCCAATAGCAGAACATCAGTTTTCAAGTACAACTCTAAATAATCTTTTAGAGTTGTACATGAAAACGTGTTCCAAACATTCAGAGCATGTGTATAACTTTCTTCTGAACATTCAGATTCAGTTAAATTACTATAAAAAGCTTCTCTTGGTGGTAGAGAAGTTTCTTCAAGTCTATCAACTGAACTTAAATGTTCATAGGGAAACACACCCTTTTTACGCATTAACTGAAACTGTGAATCGGACTCAAACATTTGCCTGGTAGTGGACATTTGTGAATCATCTAGGTTAGATGCTAATTTATCTAACGAAGATGACATGAAACGGAAAGAATCTAGAAAACGAATCTCTAAATTCTTTCCATCGGACATTGTAAGAAATTTTGAAACAGAAATATACTGTTCCTTATTGAGGGGCACTACGTTAAGTTGTCCAGGTATATTTGCCAACTCGTTAATAAACAAGTGACAATCATACCTAGTGAAATTATGGAAAAATACTGGTATAAAATTAGGTACTTTGTATTTCAAGTTACAGGAATTGTGTGCAGCACCCCTGAATTTACCTGTAAAATGGCAATGATCTCTAACTCTATCTTCTAACAGGGGTGCTGCACATATAAAACAATTCTTGCTCTCCTGAAACTCTACTTCGTCATCAAAACTCATTTGAATCGGAACATTTTTTGATAAATACCTATCATAAATATTTGTGACATTCTCTACTAAGCTATCTATAAATGCTGAACTGGCCCTCTCACTTGTTTCTAACTTAAAGCTAACATTTTCTCACTCACACTATCATTCTTCGGTTGAAGAATGGCTTCGAAATCGGCGTAGACAGCGAATGGTACCTTAACTTCCTTCTGATAGTTCTTATAACGAAGAACTGTATTTTTTCCAGAAGGTAGTTGGCACACCTTCTTACTGCATATCTCATGATGACGACTAGCTGCTCCCTCACTCGTAGAATAGTTCAAACAAATATTGCAGAACCATTGTCTACACTTGTGACTTCCAGTCTGTGATGACACCAATCTATGAAGAAAATATATATATATCAAATTAGTATATATGGTAATTATAAGTACTAAAATACATATATAATTTTTTGTTTTTATGTGTGTACTTACCGTGAAAGATTTCGAATCCATGTGTAGTGAGCCTTCTCATCGCTTTCCAGCAACAACATGTTGATGTGATGTTCTTTCACGTCTTTAGGGTAGAAGATGGGGCCGATTATATTTCCCTTTTCGAGATCATATCCAAACACCGTTATGCTTATCAACGGGTTCTTATCCATAAACTTATTGATATGTTTAGGATTTAGTGGGAACTCTAAACCTTCAAAGTTCAAAACAATATTGTTCACTTTGATTCTGTGTTCAGATATCCTTACATCATATGATGTACATCTTTCAGGATTTTGATCATTTCCCTTTATCGCAGCAATCACTGTCCATTTGAAACAGTATTCGTCATTGTTTTTGACGTTTACTATTGCTTTTTTACTACTCAAACTCTTGGGTAGTGCGATAAAGGAGGATCCTCTGATGGGTTTATATTCATTAACGTTCATTTCCAATCGGACAATGTGAGTTAATGCCCATCCACTATCCTTCTCTTGGAAATTTTCCATTCTCGAGATTATTTTCTCAACATGTTCCTTATACAATTCATGTATATCGGAATTGATAGTGAAGACTTCCATTTTTGATTGGAAAGACTTCACTTCCATGCATTCAATCTCTTGTTTTATTAAAACATATTCGGCGAAAAGCTCAAAATTCACTTTTATAGAAGTGTGAGCTTCAAGCACGCCGAAGAGATGTTGAAGGAGTGCCTCGCCTGCTTCCTGCAGAAAATCATTAGGCATTATCAAGCCTGCCTTAGTATTTGTGTAGAGGTACTGAAGAATCCTTCTTCCATTGAATAAATCAATGTTTTTGCTAATCCTGTTATCAACAGGTTCAATAACACGTCTCTTATGCTTCTCTGTACGAGTAAGCTGTACCTACTTGTACAAATTGTTAACATTAAATAAAGTTTGTTGTTGCTTTGTTGTTGTTGTTGTGCTGTTGTTGAAAGTTGCTATAGTTGTTGTTGTTGTTGTTGTTGCTGTTGTTATTCCATGGCTGCAGCGATTTCATTTAAACCTTGGTGGTATATATTCCGTTTAAAGCCATTTTTTTTTACAATGTTTTCACTTTTTTTCAATTTTTTGCTGATGTAGCAAACGCACTCTACTCAGTTTCGTGTACTTTTTTATACTAACGAAAATTTGGCCACCGATCGCCTTAATATTGGCCCAACGAGCCATGCTAGAAGATGAGTATGCTATACCCCCCATCTTAATTCATAAGAATTGTATAACATTGAATAGAAGGACAATAGGTTACAATGTTTTGTTTACACAATTCATATGCTATCATCAAACGGAAGGTAGCAATCAATTTAAAACACGACTTCGAGGAAGGAACATTTTGATAATAAACCCTCACAAAAGCGACGAAGGAATCTAGCAACAGCAGCAACATGAACGCAACAACAACAACAATTAAGGAGTTTCTGAACAAGTATGATGATATCATTCACCATCATGATCTGAAACAGATCAAAGAAATCAAATCATACATGAAGCTGGCGGAAAAATCTCCATACCAGATGTCAATACATGGAAGTCATAGAACTTCATGTCCATGGTCTTTCAACGAGGCAACAGAAGGACCAGATACCTGTGCATGCAGCAGAGAACAATTTCTAATAAACGAGGCTGAAAAAATTATGAATCATTATAATAAACTAAGCTTAAGATTCATAAAATAAATAATTTTACTTAAACTCTTTAACTGTTGTTGATCTTTAACTGTTGTTACCGTTTAGCTGTTTAGATATAGCTGATTAGCTGATCAGATATATCTGATTAGCTGTTTAGATATAGCTGATTAGCTGATCAGATATAGCAGATTAGCTGTTTAGATATAGCTGATTAGCTGATCAGATATAGCAGATTAGCTGTTTATATATAGCTGATTAGCTGTTTATATATAGCTGATTAGCTGTTTTAGCAGTTGTTGTTTAGCAGTTGTTGTTTAGCTGGTTAGTTGTTTAGCTGTTGTTGTTGTTGTTGTTCTTCTTCTGTTGGTAGCTGTTTACACATTTCAAGATTAACTATGTGCTGACGATCAATTAGTATGCTTGAGGACACGCTTATCATAAATTATAACAATATCGTTTTCATACTCACCGACACAAAAGGGACTTGTTGAACTTGTTGAACAAGGGTCTCCCCGACTGTCAAATATCAAAAGGAGTATAATGCGCAGCCCTCGTACACACATTCACCCTCTAACACCTGCGCATACAAACACGATCAGACATGCTCACGCACACACACCCTCGAACACATTAACTTGTTGAACTAGGATCTCCCGGACTGTCAAATATCACGGCTAACCCCACAAAAAGGACAATGCACACATTAACTTGTTGAACTAGGGTCTCCAGGACTGTCAAATATCAAGATATCTTGAGTCACACGCTTCTGTGCACTAGCGCCTGCGTACACACATTCACCCTCTAACACCTACGCATGCAAACACGATCATACATGCTCAGTTTCCCACGCACACACACACACCCTCGAACACATTTACCCTGCGGCACGTGCACATGCAAACACGATCATCCATACTCAGATTTGATATGCCCCCCCTATTAATGACCCTAAAAAACATTTGCACACCACCCAAACAACTCATCGATCCTTTATTACCTAATCCCCCTCCCCACAATCCATTACCTTCATTTACACACCCTCATTAATTTTTATTACCCCCCACCTCCACTTTTTGTCCTAGAACCCGCGCCCATATTACACCTTGCGTAACACATTCACCCTCTAACACCTGCGCATCATGCAAACAAACGATCATACATGCTCAGTTTCCCACGCACACGCACACACACCCTCGAACACATTTACCCCGTGGCACGTGCGCATGCTCACACTATCAACCCATTAATTATACATATTACAAATAACCGATCAACATGTTTATTAGGATCATTTATTACCTAATCCTCCTCCTCACAACACATTACCTTCATTTACACACTATTTTATCACCTACTGATATACCCAAAACCCATTAATTATCCCTATTACAAATAACTAATCAACATATTTATTAGGATCCTTTATTACCTAATCCTCCTCCTCACAACACATTACCTTCATTTACACACCCTCTAGAACCCGCGCAATATATAATTGACCTTTAATCTTAACCTTCACATACCTTTTTATCCCTCACACCACAGGAAATCCACCTCTTCTTTTGTCCCAGAACCCGCGCCCATTGTCCTAGAACCCGCCCCCCCGACCTTTTTTATCCATCACCTGACCTTTTTTACCTACGTAAGAGGGGACCACCTCACTCCTACACTTACCTTTACCCCTCACGTACCTTTCTACCGGAAACCACCTCATTCCACTTTTTGTCCCAGAACCCACATTTCCTATCTACTCATAATTGTTCGCGTCAAAGCTACAAATGTAATCTGAGCAATCAACGCACAATTAGAAGCTGATGCAACATTGTCGTTATGGTGAAATGTCTTTCTAGAATTTTCGAGACCATGTACGCTCAAGGTGTGTGTGTAACATGTGTATGAGCTTATTTTATAATATATGGTTATTCGTGTATGTGTACTACGGAGCTGTTGTTGTTGTGGCCCTTGATGCCGTTGTCATTCAGCAGAATCTGGACGGTTTCAGGGGGGTGGGGAATGTGTAGTGGTAACTCGAGCGCCATCTGTTGGGATTAATTTCAAAGCATGTGGATATGCATATGTATGTGTATGAATTTAACAAATTAAACTACGCGGGAACATAGGTCGAAGGGTATCCCAATGTCGCGTTTTGCGCGACTGTTGCTCTCGTTAGATATCAAAAGTACTAGTTCATGCTTGCAGATTAATATAACTTTCTTAAAATCTTCAGCAAACCCAAGTAAATTTTTTAGTGGATCTGAATATTCAAAATAACTTTGTGAAGTAAAGTCTCCAGATCCAGTCCATCCAGAATTGTAAAGTCTCTTGCTCTCCAGTTCATTCAAAGATACATAGTTCTTAATTGTAGAAGTAGTACCAACAAATCTTGTTCTATCAATCTCAACACCATTTATTTCATAACGTATTTCATCCAGAAAATATGCCATACAATTGTTTCGTAGTTTTGTAACAACATTTGCAGTTTCCACTGAATTATCATTGTTAACTTTACTAATGACACCATGAAAATTGATAAAACTCTCATGAATTGTGATTCTGATTTCATCATTAGGCTTAAATGATTGTTGATATGGTGAATAGGTATGATACTCTTTTTTGATATACTTTCGTCAGAGTAGGTTTTTTCTCGAACAGCTAATACTTCATTCATTATCATAATGATTTCAATATATTAGTATGTTTGTTATTAAACTCGAAGCTTGGATCCCAATGATTTTAGAAGCAATTTATTTTTTAATGTTAGCTTATTGCTTTTCCTCTTTGAACCTCTTCGTTTAACTTTTCGAATGGAAGTGGGTTGCGGAATGTAAGTGTCAGCTCTTTTATTGTATACAATCATTGTATTAGTCTTAAATGCATACGAATTGTATATTTTTCACCTCGTAAATTTATTAAATCACCGTTTTGATCAGTTATGTGTATAGAAAGAGTTCTTATCTCTCTAGTGTTGACTGGTAAATAAATGAGATTATTAGGGGTTACACTCATTTTATACCCTGGTGGTACATTAATACCAAATTCATATAATGCATGATCCTGACCGCCATCAATGTATGAACCACTTACAATATTACACACCAAGCGTATTGTATTTATTTTAAAAATGTTTACAGGTTGGTCAGAAACATATGTTATTTTTTTATCTGCTTCTAGTATTCTCTTATTAAATCCAAATAAATTTCCAATTGATCTATTTTTATCAAAATAAATAGGTTCTGTGCTTGTAGAAATATGCACTTTAAGTGTATTATTATTGCTTTCTATCTTGAATGTGTTATCAAGACCATCTGCTAGTAATTGGTTTTTTAAAAATCGTAAATATCTTCTAGTTCATATGATCCTATTGGAATTTCAATGATCTTATCACCAATATGAAATAAGTTGTTGCTATCATCGACATTGGGTATTGAGTTATACATGTGAAAATCAATGAGTGCACACTCATATTCACCATTCAGTTCTATTGGGGGGAAAAAATTTGTGTTTAGTATGGGTTCACTCCCATTTAATGTGAGCGTGAATGATCTAACCATTTTGATATCTAATGATAAACTGGGCAATAATAGCATTCGCTCAATCAATATATCCTCTTATATTCTTAATTGACTATGAATTGATTGAAACCCTTTCTATACCGTCCCTTGTCTATATCATTATCTTTGCTTATTAACAGAAAACCGTATTTATCCTCCCAACACTTTTGACACATTTTCAGAAACGAATCATAACTCATATCTGTATTAATGTGGTCTAGGTAAATATGTCGCATATTTAAATCATCTTGTCTAAACATTATTATCATATTTGCATTATCACGAATGAGGTGTTTTGGGATATGTGTATAGGTTTAAGATAAGTAAAATGAATCAATATTATTATGACGACCCATGCAGAAATATGAACGGATATTATTCTGTTTTTTACATGCAACATCATCGAAAATCATAATTGAATTATTTTTAGCTTCGTTGGGTGGTAAAACTGTTTCATTTTCCGAGAAAGTATAGTACCCCATACCTTTTATCGGTTTCACTAGTTTTTCCAAATATTCGTACTTGGGTTGATACAAACTCTTTGAGAATAGATAAATGTTCTCAAATTTTAAACCATTTGGACTCTGGATTAAGCCGAGCATCAGATTAGTTTTACCACAGTTGGATGGTCCAACAACAAGTGCTCTTATTGTATTAGGTAAGAGGGGGCTATGACGTGGTAATCTTTGAGACAGTGATTGACCGTCATTACCACTCTCAATGTTTCTAATACAAATATCTTGTTTTTGTTTTATTAAACGCATTGTCACTCACACACTTTACTTCATTCAATGAGAAATGCTCATCGATTAAACAACAAATAAAATGGGTAAACGCTTTTATAATTGTTCCAGTCGCAATTCAAACTTGAAGCGAGGTGGTGGTATTATAAATAAAATAATTAATGGCTTACCTTATGTAATGGCCCGCGCTTTGCAATGCGTTCCATTATTAGTTTATTGTAAAATAGCAAAAATAATACCTTCGGCTTTCTTGTAGCCAAAGGTAAAGCAGTGCATCGCTGATAAGACCTTCTCTGTGCTAAAATTAGTACACTAAATACAGTTGTGATAACACCTGTTCTTATCAGAAAGCAGTGCAAATTTTATGATAAGTATTAAGATGACCTTGCAAACAGTGCAAATGTTATCTTTCTACCTGCCTATCTAATTGTGTCTACTTCGAGGCTGTGGTAAAAGTAATTAAAGCTTTCACTCATCAGCTGGAGTGCGATCACAGTTAACTTCTCCAACTCTGAATACCTTCCAAAAAGCTAGCGATGGCTGGAATTTTTCACTATATAAGGTCCAAACGCGGTTGCAGCGGATCTTTTGTTGGTTATAAGAAAAAATTTTTAAAACGTACTGAAGTACGTTTGTTCCAGGGAAAAAATTTAAAATTCCGAAGTGACATCGCAAGCGATTATTGGAGGTTTCGAAGGAGTGCACCCCAAACTATCGACCTTTGGCTGGCAGTAGTAAGGAACGGCATTTGGCACCCAAAGCCCAAACTCTGCCTAAAGAAATTAAGAGAAAGGTAAAAAAAAAACAACCTTGCTTGTCTTAAGAACTATTATGCAATTCAGTTCCATTGTTTACAGTTCTTCCATTACGAGATCCCTGTCCAAGCAGTTGGTAAAAGCGTTTTGTATCGCCCTGCGGTATATAGTCCGCTCTACCACTGCCCTGCGGGTCTTGTGTCGAACGCACTGTGCTGATCCACTGCCCTGTCAATCTGGTGCAACAATTTTGTCTGCCCATCAAAGTGCTCAGGGCAGTGCTGCTTATGTAGCATCGTGTTGCTTCAGTTCAACGGCGCTGCATGACGTTTGCACGGCATTGCGCAACATTTACGCAGCCTTGCCGTGCCTTATTCTGCTGCAGTTGCATGCGCAGTCTCCGTTTGGACAGGAATATTCATTCTCTTCATTTGGATTTGCACCGTTGGATACATTTTCTTCCATCATCATCTACGGCTGCTGTCAACAATTTACGCTGCCACAGATCAAGGAACTAGCTTTGTAGTATCCCAAGCAGAATGCTTTCGAATATAAATTCGAAATTCGAATTACCCCTCTTTTTGCACTGAACTGGGTTAGCACAGCATAAAGCTCTTTCTTCTCTTATGTTGCCCACGCGATTTGGTTAATCGTATGATTTAACCGTAACTCCAACTTAAAGCTTTTTTTTCGAAGTTATAACGAGAGCAACAGTCGCGCAAAACGCGACAGTGGGATACCCTTCGACCTATGTTCCCGTGTAGTTTAATTTGTTAAATTCATACACATATGCATATGCACATGCTTTGAAATTAATCCCGACAGATGGCGCTCGAGTTAACATGCCCCTCTCCCCGGCCACAGGGAAACAACACCGACCCGCTAACACGAACTCGGCCGAAGAGACATTTTTCTACGAAGATCGCCAACACGAACTCGGCCGAAGAGACATTTTGCTAAAGCATAAAACTTTTTGGAATAAAGTGTTGCTTCTCGTTTTATACCCCGAACTGCACGGTTGTTTTTTTGAAAGCTTCTCCTCCCTCGGCCACAGGATTGTAACTGGCGCAGCCGGACTACGGACAAGGGATTAACAATGCCCACTACGCTTATCGTTCTAATTCCAAAGAGGTGATGAACATGTGACGACAGTGGTTGTGGGGATTTTAGTAGTGAGTGGTGAAATAATAAATTAAATAAAAGTTATTGAAACATAATGACGTTCAAGTGCAAATAAAACAAAAGAAACAAACAAAACCAAGTTCAAATTGCTTCACAGGCGACCGTATATGTGTACATCAATCTCTGATAAGGCACCGGGATCGTCCATACACCCCAACTCATAAAATGGTACCAATTAAAAATAGTAAATTAATGAAGGAATAATTTGACATATCAAACTGCTGTGTCGGAGAGCACTTGGTGTGCGTATTTGGGAGAGTGTTGGTATGCTTTTTGGTTATTTCACCAGAATAGTAATTTCATCACTATGGTAATATTGCATCAGCCTATATTTGCATTGCGAATGGTTGTTGTAGTTCTGTAGTTCTGAGAACAACTGTTTTGCCGCGGCGATAGACTGGCGTCACTGTCGCTGACTGCGAGTTGTTATGCACGAAAAAAAGAAGCGGTAAAGAGCTAGATCAGTCGAATATTAGACTTCGTTGTGACTAGAACTCGCTGCGCAAGAAGTGGTAAAATCTAAATAAGTCGAATATTAGACTTCGTTAAAGAACTCGCTGAAGTGAAGTGAATGTATGTATACACCAGTCGCCGCCAAGGCAGCGGGATCCTCCGCGCAGTAATTTATAAAAATAAATGTGAGTTGTGTGATTAACGACCGAATATGTGTACAACAATCGTTGTTAAGGCACCGGGATCGTTTTCATTTTATCAATTTACATGAACGTGAATTAAAAAAAAAAAAAAAAAACAATAATAATAATAATGAAACTTGGACAATTATTATTCATAACAATAAAAAAATAAAATAATAAAAAAATAAAATTTATACACAGTGATACAGTTTCCTTCGGCAAATCAAGTAAGCATGTATGTGTTTGTGTTGCGCCGCTTGTAAAACCCTTGCGACGTCGGCGCGTCATTGTACATTGGCTGCCGCCAAGAGCTGATGTCGCGCCAGAGTGGCGGCGCGATGCTTGACGCCGCGTTCGCTTGTACACTGTTGAATTCTGTCGAATTCTTTTTGAACACCACGCACTGCGAGAAAAGAACCACTTCAAAAAAATATATAATATAAAAGTAATAAAATTAATTTAAGAAATATATTATACATTTATAAAAAGAAAAAAAAACAAAAACAAGAAAAATAATAGAAAACAACAAAACAATCCACAAACAGCTTAACGTCTATTGTTGTCACATGTTCACTAACCTCTAAAATACACTCTATTGAATACTTATTTAATTTATGCATTACAGTTAAAGTCAAAAACATAAAAAGAAAAACTACAAAGGTGGAAGTAAGCACAGCAGCACTACACGAATGACATACAATTAACACTAAACACCGGGAAACAAGGAAAAGAGGATACTGCGTAACAGACACACACATACAGGTTCTCTTTTATTTTGGAAAGAATATACACATATTATAATACACATTTAAACATAGATACATATACATAGTATCACAAAATATAATACAATATATTACTACATTAATTTACAAACGAAAACAATACAAACCAAACAAACACCCAAAATTTTCCCTATACAAAAAAAAAAGAGAACGAAAAACACATACATATTATTAATATACCTATTTACACCTCACATATTATTACTATTTTATAAACACATGCACATTATTTGCAAACAAAAATACAATACACGTAAATGTTAAGGAAAAAAAGCCAACACCAGTAACACAGTTAGGGGCAGATTAGGGTTAAGGAGCGGATCAAGTCTATCTGAGATAAGGGAAGCGCCAGGAACAAAAGAGAAAGACCAGTCGGTTCCATCCCAAAACAATAATCCCACCAACGCTATGGATTCCGGTAACGCATCAGGGCCACTAAGTCCCACCGTTAGCAATTCTTCAATAAACACAAACCTTAATCTACAACAACTACTAACCCTTGTACATCAACTACCAACCTACGAAGGCCCACCTGATAATCTTGATAGATTTATAAACAGAGTAGATCAGCTCCTTTTGTTAGCCTCATCAGTGGACCAAACAACATGCGGACAGTACTTACTTGGAACTATCCGTGACAAAATTAAAGGCAGGGCAGATGAAGCGCTGAATGTCTGCGATGTACTCCTTAGTTGGGATGACATCAAAGCAAACCTCAAGCGACTATACTCTAGCAAGAAAACAGAAGAAATGCTTGTTAGAGAGCTACACAATTTTCCGGACGGACTCACTATGGGGAAATTGTATTACTCAACCGCAAAAATAAGAAGCGAATTAATGTCACTCGCCAGAAAAGAAGCACGCCTAGAACGCGATCATGTCCAAATACATCTCAGAAAGCAATAGCAACATATAACAATGCAATACACTCCAGCACTTCCTATACTTCCTTGCGAGCTCTTCCACGGAAGGAAACTCACTATATTCAACAAAAACAATAACATTCGACAATCACCACGATTACCTTAAGAAATTAAACGAATTTAGAAAAGACATATACCCAAAAGTACAGGAACACTTAAACGCGACCACAGAAAGAAGACTGGCTAAATTAAACAAGGACAGAGAGACACCAATCCAAGTCGAGCCTAATGATAAAATATTTAGAAAAGAAAACCGTAGAAACAAGATAGCACCGAGATTTTCATTACACAAAGTAGATAGAGACAAAGGCATCACTTTTCTTACAACTAAAGGTCAAAAGTTACACAAACAAAAAATTAGGAAAACAGTTAAGAAAACAGTGGAAGAAACATAAGATAGACAAGCACTATTCAATAAATATATTATTATCAAACTAAGTAACATAAAAGCCCACATTAACAAGAAACAAAAAAAAAATCTGAAAAGGCACAAACATTTTTCTTTAACGAACTTAGGGAAGTCAGAAATAACACTTATTCATTATAAAATAGGATAAGCTACACTATAGACACTGGCTGATTATGTAGACAAAGTAGTAGCCATTAGCTTGTAAACTAAACATTATCCCTAAACTGTTATTTCATAAGGAACAAATAATAATATAAGATAGATAAGTAAACAAAGTGTAACTTTAGCTTAAGATGTAACGCTTATAAAAACAACACTCATGTTTAACATTAAGATACCCATTATAAAAAAAAAACTGTTAAATTCAAAATGTCGTCGGAGTTCGTGGCATACATCAACAACACGTCGCCTAATCACCTTTCTCCGATCCGGCCATTCCCCTTATGGCCTTCTCTTCGGACTGGGGGGGGAGGAGTTAACATGCCCCTCTCCCCGGCCACAGGGAAACAACACCGACCCGCTAACACGAACTCGGCCGAAGAGACATTTTTCTACGAAGATCGCCAACACGAACTCGGCCGAAGAGACATTTTGCTAAAGCATAAAACTTTTTGGAATAAAGTGTCGCTTCTCGTTTTATACCCCGAACTGCACGGTTGTTTTTTTGAAAGCTTCTCCTCCCTCGGCCACAGGATTGTAACTTGCGCGCATGTAAACACGATCGAATAACCGATCCCCCCTAACTAACTCACAGAAGCACTTGGTTTTATGCTCATACTTTCTTAAATAACTTCTGTGTTTATTGTCATCGATTGGATTGTAACTTGGGGACTACGCTAGATATTTCATTTAGCTTAGTATATGTTAAAGTCAGAAAGTTGTATCTTATATACAGCGCTTACAAATTAAGTTCAAAAATTAAATTATTGATTTGTGGGGCGGTGGGCCTGGCAACCATACCAACATTTGAAATAAACTTCTATCTGCTTTTAGTACACCCACTCCAGTCTTCCCTGCCATTCAGTTTGGCAACTCTAGCTTTTATAATAGATGAGATCTGTGCGTTCACACAGACAGACGGACAGACGATCAGACAGACAGACATGGCTCAATCGACAACGGCTTCGTGATCCTGAGCAAGAATATATATATATGGGGTATGGGCCCAAGCCTCCTTATGCCTGTTACATACATTTGACACAAAGTTAGTATACCCTTTTTTGACCATTTTCAATGGTCGAAGGGTCTAAAAAGAGCTTTTCACTTATCTATATCGACATTTTCTGCATCGGCTCTTTTGTTAAACAGACGCATTGTCTTTGTGTTCTGAAAAATTTAAATAAAAAGTCTTAATATAAAAGGACACGTTATAGCTTACGCGTGCAATTGTGAACCTGCTTATATCACCAGCAATTTTCTGGCGCGACTGAAGAAATCGGATTAATTCCATTATTTGTGCCAGCCGTGTTTTATTCCTCAAAAGGTGATATTATTCAAGTGCTCTACACTTTAAATGCAATTTGCTAAAAATACAAGATTTTCTTTAGCGTAAATTTCTTTAAGTCTAAAGGCCTCCACCTTTCAGAGATCACTGGCTTCGAACCCTGTGTCCTTGGGTTAAATCCCGACAAGGTCATAGGACCATTAACTTTTCACTGGTTCTGTCCTCGTGGACCTGCGCTTCCATCTATAACTCCCCGCGCCCATATTACACCTGACAATGTTTACCTATGTGACAGGAGACCACCTCACGTACCTACCTTTTTATCCCTCACGTACCTACCTTTTCATCCCTCACGTACCTTTTTTATGGAAACCACCTCACTCCACTTTTTGCACCAGAAATTCCCTCACTGTACCAGAACCCCCATTTCCTATCTACTAAGATGTATGCATACTACAACTTACTGAAGCACACGTGTTGTGTTTGACTTTATATTTGTCTGTGTTAATGGTTTCCTAAGTTTGGAACCTTTGTTCCAAGATTGTGAGAAATCCACTGGTCGACCGAATTTACCATGTATTTTGTATGGATTGTTCGAATAACTCCGAAAAACAATAAATTTACTATCTCGATAATTCGGAGTCATTATCAGTCAACTTCAACTCAACTCTAAACGGTTCAAAGCTCCAATTAGATCTTTGAGTTGCAGATAAGCTTTGCACTTCTCGAGAGACACTTATGCTCTCATAGAGTTCTTTTCCCTTTTGGCATTCGCAAAGAACATACGTGGAGTCTGCAATAAAAAGTTTTTCGTACCTTCAAGAAAAACGTGGATTTAGAAGTTAACATTTTTAAAAATGCTCTAAAAGTGTTATATTTTTAGGCCATGGATTTTAAAAAAATTCATGGTCTATTGTGTTTGTCGGAACGGAAATGTGCGTAACAGGCAGAAGGAGGCATCTCCGACCCCATAAACTATATATAGTATATTCATATTCATATTCATATTCATTCTTCATAAAAGCTAAAGCCGATCTTTTTAAAAGCTTCAAGCTAAAGCCGATCTTTTGAAAAGCTTCACTTTTCAAAAGCTTAATTCTCCCAAGACACCAACCGCTTAACGGTAACAAGCTTCATGTAAAAAAATGTAATGTAAAACAGAACTTAAAGGTTTATGTTAATTCTCTGTAAAGAGGTTTGCTGGGCCGAAAAAATAAATTTGTCAAGTAGTTATATCTAATCTCTGGCGAAACAATAAAGTATAATTTTTTTTTAAAAATTCCATCGCCTAAAAATTTAATTGGCGCAGCCGGTAGGATACCGTAAAAAGTCCTAGTAAAACTCGTTTTCCTTTGACAATCTAGTGAAAAGAGGAAACTTGTACGACCAAGTAACCTTTTCTGATTGTACCCGCGAATTGGCCGCAACAAAGTGATTCGGTTCGTTAAAGTGACTAAAATCGGTATCCGCACAAGAACCTGTGTGATCGGAGTTAATTTAAATACCTAACTTTGTGGCCCGCTTCGTTAAGTGAGACCGCCACTAAGGTGTAATAAAATTAATAAAAATCAAGGTGCATAGTGCAGTTCACATAGACATAAGTCTCGACATACCGTAGCGGTCTGTGAACAAAAACAGTAGCCCAAAAGTGCGACAGCTACAATTTATAAGACAATAAAAAGTTTAAACTAGTGCAGTTCGCTTAAGGCATAAGTCTCGACATACCGTAGCAGTCTGCGAATAAAAACATAAACTAAACAACCACTAAAAATCATTGTTTAAACAACGTTTTATAAATAAAACTAAGATGGCGTTAACAGCGGAAAGTCTGTCTCAACTACTTCGGCAAATACGCCAAGTACCACAATTCTCTGGAAACCCATGCAGTCTCAGCTCGTTCATCAGACGTATCGAATACCTGTTGAACTTATACCCTTCAAACGACAATTTACAGAAGGCAATCATATTTGGAGCAATCGAACTTCAAATTATCGGAGATGCGGAAAAAATTTCCCAACATGGAATGTACAATGAATGGACAACTTTAAAAGACGCCCTAATCACGGAATTCAAGACCCAGACGCCCCTGGAGGAACTACTAAGAAGATTGTATTGCACACCCTTTAAAGGTACGTCTATTCTGTGAGCAATTAGAAGATAAGTCAACTGTTATTATAAATAAGTTAGCATTAGAAGATGACCGAAATAATACAACAGTTTATACACAAGCAATGGCAACTACTATTAAAAATACAATTCGACGCTCACTCCCTGATAGGATGTTCATGACCTTGAGGTATGACATTTCAACCGTTTCAAAGTTAAGACAAGTCGCCCAAGAAGAAGGTCTATACGAAGACTCTAATGCACCTAACACCCAGAATAAGTCAAACATTAATCAAAACAAAAACACTCAACCTAATCAACCATTCGTTCGCCCCTTTATTCCATTAACAAATCCCACGCAGATCCAAAACACTAACGTAAACAATCAACCCCCTTTTAAACAAACTAATCCGACCAGACAACAGCAATTTGATCAAAACAGACATTTATACAACGAGTTCAGAAGAAACTTACTTCATGACCGTCAAAACGACACCGGAAACTACAATCAGCCCCCCCAACAACCGAGAGTGCCGAATAAGCGTTCTAAAGAAGACAGCGGACAGTCACGTATGCAGACAGATGAAAGTCATCACCAGTACGAATTAGATTACGATAACGAAACTGACCACTACAATAATCACCACGAACAGTTCCACGAAGATCAATTACAGAATACCCAAACAGAAATGTTTACAGATCAGCAAGATCAACAAGCTGAAAATTTTCCAATACAAGCCTGGGAACCCACCAATACATAGAGATCATGTTCAATAACCACAGATATAGATGCATAGTTGACACTGGCTCTTCAATAAACATGATGAGCTCAAACTTTTTCAACCTCCAAGTTAAGGATAAACAAATAACTGTCCGAAGTATGACAGGCTATTCTAAATTAAATAAATATGTAGACCTTCCGGCCAACGGTCTTTTCAACAAACTCAGCAATTCTATATTCATTCATTTTCATCTTTTTATGACATTCTATTAGGAAGAAAAGTACTAATGGAAAATAATGGTTTAATAGATTACTTTCGAAAGGAAACAATAATTAACGGTAGAACATTCGTTCACAAAGAACTAAATCTATGTGATGGGAACTCTTCAAAAAACTTTAATGCACTCTTACATGAAAACAACTTTACATCAGAAATAAACTATGCCATGAACAACAACATAGACTCAGAACACACATACAGACTCGAACATTTAAATAGTGAAGAAAAATACAGACTTACAAATTTATTAAAAGACTTCAGTGACATTCAATATTCTGAAAATGAAAACCTTACATTCATAAGTATAATACGTCATGATATAAAAACCTTTTATGAAAATCCAGTCTACAAAAGACCATA
This sequence comes from Zaprionus davidi, assembly GCA_018903715.1. Lineage (NCBI taxonomy): Eukaryota > Metazoa > Arthropoda > Insecta > Diptera > Drosophilidae > Zaprionus > Zaprionus davidi. Next base: position 28,079 of record JAEIGL010000124.1, on the reverse strand, counting down.
CTCGTATCCGTTCGCCTACGAAGCAGAAGTAAATAAGCAAATTGAAGAAATGCTACAACAAGGTATTATACGCGAAAGCGACTCCCCTACTGCAGTCCATTATGGATTGTTCCCAAAAACATAGATGCCTCAGGCAAACCGAAATTCAGGTTGGTCGTGGACTATCGAAACCTAAATGAAATAACAATAAATGATAAATTTCCGATTCCTAATATGGACGAAATACTAGGCAAATTAGGAAAATGCCAGTATTTTACTACGATTGACTTAGCAAAAGGCTTTCACCAGATTGAAATGGACCCTAAGTCTATACCAAAAACGGCGTTTTCGACCAAACATGGTCACTATGAGTACACTCGCATGCCATTTGGCTTAAAAAATGCTCCTGCAACCTTCCAACGGTGCATGAATTACGTCCTAAAAGACCTCATTAACAAGCATTGCCTTGTTTATTTAGATGATGTGATCATCTATTTAACATCTCTGAACGAACACCTAGATTCACTGAGAAAGGTTTTCGAGAAACTAAAAGAGGCCAATCTGAAGCTCCAATTGGACAAATGCGAATTCCTGAAAAAACAAACAAATTTCTTAGGTCATATTATAAGTCCAGAAGGCATACGACCCAATAAAGAGAAAGTTAAAGCAATCGAAAAATTTCCCCTCCCAAAGACACCGAAAGAAATCAAATATTTCTTAGGCTTATGCGGGTATTACCGTAAGTTCATTCCAGATTTTGCAAAAATTGCAAAACCTCTGACGATATTTATAAAAAATGGAGCTAAAATAGACATAAAAAATGAAGAATACAATAAATCATTTGAAAAGTTAAAAACACTCATAATGAACGACCCAATTTTAATTTGCCCTGATTTCACAAAGACATTTCAAGTTACTACTGACGCTAGCAATTTCGCCATAGGAGCCGTGTTATCGCAAGACAATAAACCAGTAAGCTTTGCAAGCAGAACATTAAATGATCATGAACAAAATTATAGCACTATTGAAAAAGAGCTACTAGCAATCGTTTGGGCAACCAAATATTTCCGCCCATATCTATATGGAGTCCCCTTTGAGATTTTGAGCGATCACAAACCCCTTGTTTGGCTAAATAACATTAAAGAACCTAATATGAAATTACAACGTTGGCGAATTAGACTTAGGGAATATAATTTCAAAATCAAATATTTAGAAGGTAAACTAAATCACGTAGCAGACGCTTTATCTCGTGTCAAAATTGAAGAAAACATGGTAGGCGAAGAAGAAAATATTTCAACAGCAGCAACAATACATAGTTCATTAGAAAGCAACGAAACTTACATTGAAATTACAGAAAACCCAATAAACTATTTTGCAAGACAAATTGAATTAATTAAAGACACCATAGAACAAGTAGAGACAACGAAATACTTTTCCAAAACAAAACTGACTATCAAATACACCGACATGACCTTGACAAAGGCAACAGATATCCTCATTAAATACTTCTTAAATAATACCAGTGTTATTTACATGGAAAACGATAAAGACTTTTTAGTTTTTCAAAAAGCATATAAAGAAACCATTAACCCATATAGTAACGTGAAAATTCTAAAAGGTATCATAAAGTTAAAAGACATAAAATCTTATCCTGAATTTAAAGAATTCATTATTACTCAACATTCTAAATTGCTACACCCTGGTATTGAAAAAATGATACGATTATTTAAAGAAATACACTATTTTCCCGATTATACTAAATTAATTCAAAACATTATTAATGATTGTGAAATCTGTAACCTTGCAAAGACGGAACATAGACCAACAAAACTAGTTTTTGAAATAACTCCAGAAACAAATAACCCACGAGAAATTTATGTTATTGACTTTTATGCAATCGACAACGAACAGTATTTATCTTGTATAGACGTATATTCAAAATTTGCATCACTTATTAAAACAAACAGCAGGGATTGGTTAGAGGCAAAACGAGCCCTTACTAGAATTTTTAACGACATGGGAAAACCACAGAAAATTAAAGCAGACAAAGACTCTGCGTTTATAAGCACTTCTTTAAAAATTTGGCTTAATAACGAAGACATACAAATAGATATTACCACAAGTAAAACAGGAATAGCTGACATAGAACGCCTTCATAAAACCATAAATGAAAAAATCAGAATTATTAATACCGAGAACAATAGAGAAAATAAAGGAACACGAATGGAGACAATTTTATACATATATAACCACAAGACCAAACATAACACGACCGGACAGATACCAGCTAACATTCTTCTTTACGCAGGCATACCTACTTATGATACTCAGATGATTAAAGAAAATAAAATCAAAAAACTTAATAAGAAACGACAGGACTTCGAAATTGACACAAAATTTAGACAAGCACCCTTAACGCGCGCAAAATCAAAGAATCCCTTTAGAAAAACAGGCAGAATAGAACAATTGGACGAAAAACATTATAACGAAAATAATAGAGGTCAAAACGTTATTCATTATAAAAGTAAATTTAAAAAGAAAAAGAAAGTTAATGACAGTAAATACTTGCAGCAAACCAACACCTCCCAATCATCGGACTTATAATTACCATAATAACTTGTTTTGCGACACAAACTACAGCAGGAACACTCGAAATCAACCCAATAGAAAACAATCAAGGATTTATCTTGTTCGAATCTGGAACAATACAAATTCCCATCACCTTTATGCATCACTGTCTCACAATTAATATTACAGAAACTGAAAAAACATTTAATAATTTAATTAAACAATGTCAAGAATTTAAAAACATTGCACAAATTAAATATTTAACTGAAAAAATGGAAAGAGAAATGAGCGGAATACGCATTTCAAAACGAAACAGACGAGGACTGGTTAACTTTGTAGGTTCTACATTAAAATATCTTTTCGGTACACTAGACGAAGAAGACAGACAACATATTGAAACACAGTACAAGTTAGCACTCTAAACCACGTTATCGACAGTCTCAATAATGGCATAGAAATAATTAACAACCAGTCCAATTCATTAAAAAAAGAACAAAAAATTAATCTATTAATATTTAACATTGAACATTTTACCGAATATATTTATCATAATTGTAACGGTCAAGAGATTTATATTGAAAATAATAAAATTATAAAAATATCCAACTGCACAGCAGAATTAAAACAAATTACAATATCTAATAATATTCAACAATACACAAATTTAATATTTACTGAACACAATGTAACCAAAGTCGAACCAATGTCACACATAGAAATTAAAGAAATGATTTTGTTAAACAATAAGAACAACACAATTTACAGAAACATACTAATAATTTTCATATTTGTTTTAGTTTTAATTTACATATTTTACTTTTATATGAAATGTAAAACAGCGCCACACAAAATTATTATCTCTTACCTAAAACCAAGTAAAACCTTTAACAATAATATTGAAAAAGAAATAGAACCAAAAACAGAAATAATTGAAATTGAAAATCCAGTACCACAATTATATCCAGAAATAAGCGCTTGTGGACAAGCTAATATCTAAAAGATGGGGGAGTGACATATTCATTCTTCATAAAAGCTAAAGCCGATCTTTTTAAAAGCTTCAAGCTAAAGCCGATCTTTTGAAAAGCTTCACTTTTCAAAAGCTTAATTCTGCCAAGACACCAACCGCTTAACGGTAACAAGCTTCATGTAAAAAAATGTAATGTAAAACAGAACTTAAAGGTTTATGTTAATTCTCTGTAAAGAGGTTTGCTGGGCCGAAAAAATAAAGTTGTCAAGTAGTTATATCTAATCTCTGGCAAAACAATAAAGTATAATTTTTTTTTAAAAATTCCATCGCCTAAAAATTTAATTATATATTCTGAATCAGTATCAGTAGCCGAGTCGATTAAGCCATGCAATATAAATCATTTATACGCTGCCTTGAGACTCTGGAGCGAACATTTGGCGCCCGAGCAGGGACTTCTGAAAAAGGTTCAACCCGGATTGAAGCTCATTGCTAGAGCTTACAAATAGTTGAGGAGCTGCACCAGTTTAACTGCAGCGTTCGCCTTGCGCAAAATTTTGGAGTTTTTTGTGAGTGACGATTTAATATTTCTTGCAGGCCTTTAAATTCAAATTGAAGTGTGCTTAAAATTGCCTTAAGACCTTACAGTATATTTGGATTGGTGTCAGGTGTGAATTTACAAGTGTAGACAAATCAAGAACGGTTGTGCAGTGCTAAAAGATACATACATACATTCGCCTACATAAATATATACAAACATTCTCACAGCCACTGTGCTAGTGCATTTTCGGTTTCTCTTTTTTTAGAAGCTGTACGTGCGTGTGTTTGTATATACAGCAAGTACAACGGTAGTGCAATTGAACGGTAGCTTATTGAGAGCGGTTATTAACACTGTTGACATTCATTTAACCTTAACAGCACCCGTTCTTTGTGCGAACTTTCTTAGTGAAAAGCAATTGCAATTGAAATCGACAGGTGGTAAATAGTTTAAACGAATTGACTCTACCGCGCAAGCAACTTAAGCTAGGCGCAATACAATTTGTGTATTGGTGAATAATTCGTTTAAATTTGATTTACGTGCTTGGTATTTTGTCCTTTTTTGTAGCCATAAAAGTATTGTGTTTTTCTCTAAATGTATTACGTGTCGCCATACACAAAGCAACCATTATGGCACCAAAGAAGGGTAATGAAGCAGACATGTTTAGTGCAAGAACAGGCTTAGTGAATTCATTTACGCGCAATCAAAATTTTATTTTTAAAAATTTTGCTTCAATGACAGCTGCTGAGTTGGAAGCACGGCTTAGTTTATTAGAATCAAGTTATAGCCAATATTGTACGGTTCAAGCCCGCATTGAGCAAGAGAGTGAGGATGCAAGAGATCATGATAGCAGGACAGAAGTTGAAGAGCTATAATGTGAAATAAAGGCCAAAATAAAATAGCAAAGTTTACAGAGTGGACAAGTTGGTTCAACAATACATTCGTTTTGCGTTCTAATTTGAGAAGAAAACGGATTTATATGCAATATAAATCATTTATACGCTACCTTGAGACTCTGGAGCGAAAAATACGTATATATTGCAGAGTCTTAAAGTTTTTTAAAATTGGGACACGCCCCTTCTCGCCTCTTTAAATCAGTAATATCTATTTAAAAACTACAATATTAGCTGAACAACCAAAGTTGTATATCTTACATGGCAAATACCTTGCCACGGGCGTTATGTTATTTCATTTAAATCGAACTATAAATAACTGAGATATGATACGAATTAAACTCACTTTGAACAAATATATGTACTTAAGCATACCTAATTTACGCAAGCATACCGAATTTATTAAACTTTTTATTTGCATTGTATGGTAACAGAATTGATTCACATTACAGCTTTGCCGATGTTTTTAGCACACATCAAAAAAACGCGAACTAATGCGTTCTTCAATGCCGTCACTCTTTCCGTATTTTGTCTGTTTTGACTTTGCAAGTTTAGTAAGATTCCAATTGGATGTTTCCTCTCAACATTTTGCAATTAGAATGCTATAAAATAACAGAAAGTTTTGAATGTACGAGTGGGACGCCCATTCATACATATCTGCATATTCACATATATGTATTGGCGTCCCACTTCAACACACATTATTGCACGAATATATATACATATGTACATATGTACAATTAGATTTGCAGTTGCTGTTGTGTACCAACGAAAGAAAAGTAAGTTCTAATTACATATATTGTGTAACTTAAACTTAAAAAACTTAAAAATCGCCTACCGCCGTCGTCCCTCTTTAATGTTTTTGAGCTTTTAATTTATTTAAAAAAAATTATGAAAAACAATCGAACCACGAACACGCTGATTTTGATATTGGATTCGGTTTCGGAAGGTCTAAAACCGTATAGAAACATATATCGCATGACCCGATCCTGACCCCCTATTATTTTTTGGGGTTCCAAAAATTTTTCGAGTTTTTTGACGTTAAGTTGGAACTTAGACGTGCTACGTAAATTTTGACTTCGGATTCAGACTAAGAAGGACAAAATACATGATAAAACATATATCGCATGCTCAGATCAGGATTCTATATCTTTTGGGGGATATTTTAAGGTTTTTCAGTTTTGTGAGGTTATGTCAAAGTTCAGACGTGATGGCGAAATTCTGACCTCGGATTCGGATTCAGCGACCCAAAATACATATAACTGCATATGCCGCTTACCCAGATCATAAAATTTATTTTTTTTTTGTGGGCCTGTGTAATCCATGGCCTTATACAGTCAACACCTGACTGTAGCGTTTGTATTTTTTTTAAATATAAAAGACGAATATGTGAGTAATAAACTTTAGCAGTGTTATCTGATTAAATATAATACAGATTTTATTTTTTTTGAAAAATCTTGGCGAGCAGCGAACGCATAACCTCGCTGACTCGCTCTGGCAAAGCTGGCAGAATAAAAAAAATATATCGTCTACATCTATAATCTGTACATACATCTATAATCTGTATTTACATCTATAATCTACATATATACATCTATAATCTACATCTGTATACATCATCACCTATACATTTATATATCTACAAACTATATCAAGAAAAGTGCAACTATAAATCAACTGTAATTAACGAATTTATATAAAACGCAACATACACAAAAAGTGATCACAAAATTACATATTGCCACACACATACAAGGTCCGCCACGTAACTTTTTTTTTTTAAATGCAATAAAAAAAAACGGTTCACCCGATCATTAAATTTATTTTTTCATATTAAAGTACAATCCTTCCGGTTACTTATGGAATACAAGTTCGTTCAAATGGCTGCGTCGGCTGGCCTTTCAGTACGCCATACGGCCGACCCAATTGTTGAGGACATTTCCCATTGTTTGCGGCCGTATTTCCAAGTCCTCCTCTTCGATTTCCGGGAAGAACCAATCCGTTAACATAGTGCGGTAGCGTTCGCCATTGACCGTAACGGCGGCTCCTGTCGCATTTTCGAAGAAAAATGTTCCAATGATGCCGCCGGCTCAAAATCCGCACCAAACAGTAACTCTCTGAGGATGCATTGGCTTCTCTTCGAACACGTGCGGGTTTTCCGTTCCCCAAATACGACAATTTTGCCGATTTTAGCCGCCAAGATGGAAATGAGCTTCGTCGAAAAAGATAATTTTTGGTAAAATTCCGGGACCTCGGCCAAGCGCTCATCTGCACATTCGGCAAAGGCAAACCACATCGGATTGTCTCGTAGCTTCAATTATTGAACCAATTGAACTTTGTGTAGTGTCATACCAAGGTCTTTTTTCAAAATTCGCCTAAGGGACGTCTCGCAAATGTCCAATTGTTGAGAGCGACTCTTCACTGATGTTCCGGGCGCCTAACGCACACTCTCGGCCACAGCAGCGAGAGTACGCACTTTTTTTAGTTTCTCACGCGTTGGTTGATCAATAATTGTGCCGGTTTCTCTCAATTTTTTCAAAAGAAAGCGCACATATGGAGCGGACGGTGCTTTGTTACGGTTGATTTCCGTGCGTAATTTTCGCACACATTCTGCAACATTACCATAATTTTCAAAGTAAAACTGCACTATTTTAACGCGTTCCTCAATCGTATACACAACCATTTTCGTTCAGCGGAAGGATAAAACTAACATACTTTCAAATCAGATGTAACATCTGTCGCACAAGCCATAGTAAACTAGCATAGTCTGTTATGAACTCAAATTCTTGGAGCTCCAAATAACACCTAAACTTTTCAATTGCCAACACAGCCGCCAAGCACTCAATTTCGGTAACGCTATAATTGCGTTGAGCTGTGTTTAATTTTTTGGACATAAATACCACTGGGCGTTCACTATTGTCATGTGAAAGCTGCACTAACACAGCACCCACCCCACAATCGCTTGCGTCGCAATGTACGAAGAATTTCTTAGAGAAATCCGGGTTTTGAAGGACCGGTACCGATGTGATTACATTTTTCAAATTTTGGAAAGCAGTCTCAGCTGCATCTGTCCATAAAAATTTCTTTTTAGTTGATAGGACTTCGGTAAACGGGAAGACTAGTTCAGAGAAGTTACTGACGAATCTCCGATACCATCCAACCAGGCCTAGAAAGCTTCTCACTTGTTTAATCGACTTAGGCGATGGCCATGTTTTTATAGCCTCAACTTTCTTACTTTATATTCTTCGTCGGGGTAAGACGTACTTTCATCGAGCTCTGTACAAAATAAATTTATTTAAGTGAAGTAAATAAATAAAACAAAATAAAATACAAATATCAGCGAAAAGACGCTATTAGCAATGGTAAATTGCTAATCTATAATATTTTGTTGTGTGTGGAAACATAAAATGAAAACAAAAGCTAAATCAAATAGACAACAAACATATCGACAGTTCCAAAATGAGCCAACGCTATTTGCGCGCTCAGCGGCAAAAAGAGCAAGACGAGCGCCGGCTCTCTCTCCAACGAAACAAAGCATACTTCACCGTAGCGTCTGACGCCCGCGAGTGCCAAACAATCCATCGGGTCAATGACCTAGCAGAAAGCAAACGATCGCGGTCTTGCTCACCAATGCTTATGACTGCACGATGTGAACCCGAACGCATTGAGAGCGTCTCTCTCACGCTCTCCCCATTGCAAACGGTGTCAAGCACAGTAGCTACCAGCACAGTAATTTCGATATCTACTGGAACTGCACCTATAGCAACAACAACAACAACATCAACACTATGCTCAGTACCGAGAGCTGTGTACATATGTATCTGCTGAACCAACAACAACCAAAGCAAGTGCACTCTCTCCGACTCTCGAAAACAACGGATGAGTCTAGCCATCGATCAGTGACCAAGTCCCAGGATGAAGCTGGAAAGAGTTACTATACCTACCAGCTTAAAAGTGCCAAAAAAGATTGCAGGTTGTCATTAAAGGAATTGAATCATCAGTGACCCCATCCGAAATTATCGAGGCACTAAAGGAGAAAAACTTTAAAGCAAAAACGGTGATCAACATTCTTAACAGGAAGAAAGAGCCGCAGCCACTCTTTAAAGTCAAACTGCAGCCATCGAGTCAAAAAATGAAGTACATCCTATTTATAAACTACAGTTTCTACTGCACCGGAGAATAACCGTCGAAGAGCCACACAAGCGCAAGCAGCCTGTGCAGTGCACCAACTGCCAAGAATATGGCCATACCAAAGCGTACTGCACCCTAAAATCTATCTGCGTCGTTTGCAGCGATGCTCACAGTATCGCAAACTGTCCTAAGAACAAGGACGACAGCTCAATTAAATTATGCAGCAACTGTGGCGAAAAACACACAGCCAACTGGCGACGATGCATTGTTTACAAGGAACTAAACAAACGAGTGGCTTCAGCTCGTGATTATACCACACCAACAACACACAAAGCAATGGAAGCGAGTATAACTAACATCCCTTTGTCTACCAGCCACCAAACAGCGCCAAATATTCCCTTTGCAAGTGCACTAAAATCAGGGATCCAAACACCAACAGCGAACACCCCCATTCATCAAACAAACACTCACGATAACATGCAACAGCAGCCAATTGGTGTTGAAGCGATTGTGCTTTCGATGCAGCAAAGCATGAAATACTTTATGGCCTTCATGCAAGCAACTATGCAAGAGCTTATGAGGAACCAAAACATCCTTATTCAAATGCTCGTTTCTTCTAAAACAGTATAATGACTCCCCTAATAATAGCAACCTGGAACGCTAATGGCGTTTCGCGCCACAAGCTAGAGCTTGCTCAGTTCTTAGCCGCCAGAAACATTGATGTTATGCTACTCTCAGAGACTCACAAATTTTACTATACAAATCACCCGGATGGCAAAGCCCATGGAGGCACTGGCATACTAATACCATCGCGAATCAAACACCACTTTGTTAGTAATTGGCAAGAAGACTGCCTACAATCTACCTCAATAAGCCTCCAATGCTATAACGGTGCTCTCACTCTAGCTGCTGTCTATTGGAATGCCAAGCACATGTACTGGGGATCTCGGATAGCGACCCCTAAAAGAAAACAGCTATACAACGCAATTATTAAACCGCAAAGCAAGATTAATTATGTTTCTCCGGGTTCGCCTACATACAGGCCAGCAGATCCTAAAAAGCTTCCAGATTTGATTGATTTTGCCATCACCAAAAGGATATCTCAATCAATGATTACAGCTGAGGCACTTTCAGAACTTTCATCTGATCACTGCCCGGTGCTCTTTAATCTTTCGTAAAAACTGCAACACATCGAGCGGCCGTATAGACTCACAAGCAACAGGACCAACTGAGAGAGGTACAAAAAATATGTTTGTTCTCATACCGACTTCTCTAGCTCATTGGAAACCGAGCAAGACATCGATCAGGTTGCTAGTAGCATAGAATCAACACTAGAAGTTCAAAGTTCAACATGACAAGTCGAGATACCGAACTCCTTGTGCTTGAAAAACGACGACTTCGAAGGGAGTGGCAGGAGCACAGATCACCTGGCGCAAAGAGTAAACTAAAAGCAGCTTCTCGCAGACTTACTAAAGCGCTTAAGATAAAAGAAGCGGACGCACAACTGCGTTACATCGAGAATCTCACGCCCACCAGCACAAAAAACTCATTGTGGAAAGCCCACAGGAATCTGCAGGCACCAGTAGAAACTGTTGTACCCTTCCGTAACTCTACCGGAAACTGGTCTCGTAGTGACATGGACAGAGCAAGAGTCTTCGCTGATCATCTCAAAAAGGTATTCCAACCAAATCCAGCCACTAACTCATTTACTCTCCCACCTTTAACTGCATCTGACTTAGCACCACAAGATCCCATAGAATTCCGGCCAAGCGAAATAACGAAAATCAATAGAGAGCAACTGAAGACTGGAAAATCGCCTGGATTCGATTTAATAACCCCGAAAATGATCATCGAGCTTCCAATGTGTGCAGTTCTACAAATCTGACTACTCATCAACGATATTACCAAAATTGGATACTTCCCTCAAAAGTGGAAGAAATCAGTTATAGTTATGATCCCTAAGCCTGGGAAAGACAAAACACAGCCATCATCATACAGGCCAATAAGCCTACTTCCTTATCTCTACAAATTATTTGAAAAAGTGCTACTGCTAGGAATCAGTCCCCACCTCAAAACACACGACACACTCCCATCGCACCAATTTGGTTTTCGGGCAACACATGGAGCTATTGAGCAGGTTAACCGCATCACAACAGAAATTCGCACTGCTTTTGAGCATCGTGAATATTGCACAGCTTTATTCTTAGACGTTGTACAAGCATTCGATAGAGTATGGTTACAGGAACTTATGTTTAAAATAACCAAACTGCTGCCTCAAAACTTACATAAGCTTCTAAAGTCTTACTTATACGAAAGAGTGTTCATGGTTAGATGTAGTTCAAGCACTTCCACCGATTGTACTATAGAAGCTGGAGTTCCCCAAGGAAGTGTATTAGGTCCAATTCTATACACACTACACACGGCGGTCATCCCAACAGACTACCAGCTAACAATATCCACATTCGCTGATGACACTGCAATACTGAGTCGATCCAGATGCCCAGTAAAAGCTACGATGCAACTAGCACGCTATTTAACATGTGTAGAGAATTGGCTTGCACATTGGCGCATACGAGTAAACGAACAAAAATGCAAACAGGTTACGTTTACCCTTCACAAACAAAGCTGCCCGCCCTTGGTTATGAACCACACGCGCATCCCACAAGCCGATGACGTAACATACTTAGGTATTCATCTGGACAAGCGGCTCACCTTGCGGAAACACATAGAGGCCAAGACGACGCACATGAGACTAAAAGCAAAGGATCTACACTGGCTTATAAACGTTCGGTCTCCCCTAAGCCTGGAGTACAAAGTCCTTTGGTATAACTCCGTTCTTAAACCCATATGGACCTAAGGCTCCGAGCTATGGGGCAATGCATCGAGAAGCAACATCGACATCGTACAGCGAGCACAGTCTAGGATTCTGAGAATCATAACTGGAGCTCCATGGTATCTTCGGAACGAAAATATACACAGAGACCTACAAATAAAACTTTTCATTGAGACAATAACAGAGAGAAAAGTAAAATACAAGGAAAAACTAGGCTCTCATCCAAATTCCCTTGCAAGAAAACTTCTTCGAGTATGCAGCCAAAGTCGACTGCACCGCAACGATCAAGCATCCCAGCGTTAAATTTGTTAGGCCGCATAGCACAAATCATCTCATAAAATGATAATAAGCTTGCTTAGAATAAGATTTGAAAACTTATTGTTAGTCTCTTAAGTAAAAGGGAAGATTTAATAAATAAGAAAAAAAGGGAAGATTTAATAAAAAAAAAAAAAAAAAAACTTTCTTAGGATCAGTCGCCATTTCCTATGATGTGTCTCAGATATTTAACTTCTGTAACGCAAAAACGACTTTTAGCTACATTTAAAGTCAAATTTGCCCTACGAAAATGTTCTGCTACCCTGATAAGAATGGACATATGTGTGTCAAAGTCTTCTGACACTGTACACACATCATAAAGGTAACCAAAAACACATGTTTTCAAGTCTGCAGGGATCAATTCATCGACTAACCGGCACATGGTCTGTGGAGCATTACAGAGACCAAACGGCATCACTGTAAATAGATATAGTGGCCGCCCTGGCACTGTGAAAGCTGTAATGGCTTTAGCCTCATCTGTAAGAGGTATTTGCCAGAATGCATCCTTCAGATCCAATTTGGTAATGATATTGGCTTTGGGAAGCCGAGAAAAATGTCATCTATATTTGGCAGCGGGTACGCGTCTTTTTTAATGCGTCGTGCATCTAAACAAAGGCGAACCTTACCTGACTTAATAACGAGCCTCATCGGAGAGCTCCAAGGACTCTTCGATGGCTCAATGACGCCTTCTGACAACATTCTGTCTACTTCTACGTAGATAAGTTTCTCTACAGCGGGAGAAACGGGATAGAAACGCTGTTTTATTGGCTTAGCGTCACTGACGTCAATATCATGGCTTAAAAGAGATGTTTTTCCTAATCCCTGTTCTTTATAGTTAGGAAATAAATTTATTACGCTCTCTAATCGCTTTTCTTGAGATGAAGAAAGTGAAAATTTTTTCAGATTAGTATCTACCATTTGATTAGAAGTATCAATGCTAGATATTATACCTGAAAAATTCTCCAAAAATCTATCCCTAAGATGACACGCTTGTTTATTGATGGAATAACATAAAAATCGAGACGTTTAGATAGTCGATTATAGGCTACATCCGTGCTAATAAATCCAGTTATTTGGTGGCTGCTTCCATCAGCAGTTTCCACACGTGATGATATTTTTTTAAATCTTGGACATGATGACCAATCTTGGGCAGCCAAATCTGCTCCCAAACAACTTATATTGGCTCCTGTGTCTAATAAGCCAATTTCTATTAGACCTAAAAAGGCAATAGAAGCATAAAGACGACCATCTGTCTGGGTGTCTACAACCGAAGATATAAGCAGTTTACGCTTGCGTTTAATCTTATGCCAGAAATTACGCATAGGAAGAGTGTTCCGTTCTGTTACACGATCAAGGGTAGCTACTTCTGAAAATATTTTTGCTCTGATCTGGTTATAATGAACTAATCTCTCCTGATATGGTTTTATTTCGCGTAGTAAAGGAATGTCCGAGTGTGGATGTGGAGATGCCTGTTTTAAAAGTGCAGGCATCTGCCGTGGGCAATCTGATTCTGCAGATTGATATATATTTGCGGATTCAAGTTTTGGGCCGTTCGCCTGCCGTCTCTTAAGGCATGTTGGTCATTGGGGTTTATAGCAATCTTTTGCTCCGCACCCATAGCAAAAGATTCTTCGTTCTGTGAGGCACATGTCCCATGCGTGTCCTGGCTGATCACAGTTCCAGCAATCCATAGTTCGTTTGGAAAGTTGCAAAGCCTCTACAGATACAGACTCCGTCTCTGAGGCCGACTGTAAAGACTCTTCAGTCTCCACAGCAGCAACGGATCTCTTAAACACCCTTGGTGGAGTATTGACCTTGCTGGATTGCTTAAAATCGACATCTCCTAGCAGATTTTCACATTTCTCGACGTGTTGTCGCAGATGAGCAACAGAATAAATGGGGAGGTATACTAATACTTGTCTTAGCTCTGGTATTAAACAAGGACTGAACAAGTCTGTACTCCTCTAAAGGAATAGTTAGACGAGAAACGATCGACATAATGTCCTCATAAAATGAGTCAAAGGGCTCTCCCTCTTTCTGCTTTCGAGCACGAATTTCTTCCATAAGGACATCATCGTCTTTATGGTCCTGATACTGACTTTTTAGTGCTGCACAAAAATCTTCCCATACTACCTCAGGGTTCTCTTTACGGTATCTTCAAAATCACCGTTTAGACTATCTATGGTCAATGTTCTTACTCTGTATAAAAACTCCTGAAGTGTAGGGCCATTAACTGTTCCGTCGTATTTTACTCCCCAACCCTGAATGATCTGGGTCACTTTCTCTGGACTCAACATTGTGTTCGAACGCGTGTCACTTGGCCTTGCCGAAGCTGCACTAATGTGAGACACACGCGGAGATGGAAGTTGCCGAGAACTATTAGGAGAATGTAAACCGTTTGATAGGTTTAAGTTGTCAAATTTGGCTTGTATGAGATGTTCCATCCTACTAAAAATTCTGTCATAATCCATTTCTCTAAAATGATATGCAGGCAGATCGGACATTCGCGGCTCATAGCGAATACTTCTATTTCGACCTCCACCACCCCTAGGCTGTCGACCTTGGGTGGACCCTGAATTAATTTTTAGCTGAGTATCTTGGTTCGTGACTCATTTAAGTCAGCTGCCCCTATCTCCTCATCTACCTGTTGGTTTAGGGTTACCACAGTATCAGGTTTTCCTTTACTTCGTGTGTTGTGTACTTTTGAAATAGAACCTTTACTAGTGCTTGCTTGAGGTTGAGATGTGCTGAGTAATGCAAGTCCTGTATTGTACTAGGTGCTTTGCACTCAGGACAGTCTGGATATTTTTCTAGATGTGCCACGATACACTGATTGTGGAATCTATGGCCTCATTGAGTATTTACTATGTTTTCTGTTGACAGTAGATACTCTACACAAAGATTGCAAGTGCCTTCAGGCTGACGCAAGTCCTCTCTACTGCGTACTAATGGCATATTTGATTTTTGTAAATTTTCAGAAATAATTTTATTATTATTATTTTTTTATTTGTTTTGTTTGTTTATCATAAAATGTTTATGTATTATTTATGTATGTTTATGTATTATTTTTATTTATTTTTAATAATTCATAAGTTATTTGTTTTCCTTATGCTACTTAGGGAAGTTGCTGAATGCGTAGTTTCCATTAGTTTTTTTCTAAAATAACAGCAACAGCCTAAATCTCAAGAAGACCCAGTCAGCAAGGACAAGGCATCCCGACAACGCTACAAAGAGCGTCTTGAAGAAAATAGAGAAAAAAGCTTCGCAAATGTGTGAAACAACGCAAACGGGCTGCATAAAAGCCAATGCCCCAATTTGCCTTAATTTTAATTTCTAAACTCCAAGCCGAGGCGGGAAACCGCTGCTTGGAAAACACTAATATCTGTTAGGCTTTTTACTAACAATGCGGTTGGACAATTTTTTTTTAATTGTAAACAAATATGTGAGCCAACCACATTTATTAACAACTAATATTTCCACGTCTCTGGTACTGAGTATATATATACTCAGCTGCAAAAATTTTTTGTGAAATGACAATGAAAATATAGCAATTTTTATCTTCATTAAGTATAAAAAATTTTACTTTTATTTTTGATTTTCAAGAAGAAAATACTTTTCCTTCTTCCAAGAAAAACTCACAAATAGAACATCTCATTTTTTCTTTTAACGATCCGTTTCATTGAATATATATAGAACCACATAATGGGATGGTTTAGCGATTCTAGCGAGGCAAAAGATAATACTGCCTACGTAGTGAATAATCTCAAAATAATAGATCACAGGGACGACATAAATTCATTGTGGATCTTATTATTGATTATAACAATAGTGTTAGTTTTACAATTTATGTTAAGCACAATAAAATTATTAAGAAGCGTTATATACAAGCAGGTAGAGCAAACCATTTAGATAATATTAAAAAAAAACGATGAATAAGAAAAAAGCTTCAGAAATTCCAATACAAGAATGGAATGGAGTGAAATACCGAAACGTATAGACGAATTTCGCTACAAGTTTGACAGATCGTATAAATGCATAAATAAAGATGCAGTAATAAAAGCAGAAACGTTGAAAAACCATACAGAGATAGTAGTAGGAGAATACAATAATATAGTTACCTTAGTAAATAGCTATAAAAATAGATTCACACCTGAGCACTGTAACAAATGTTTAAGGGTAATAAAATCCCTAAACACAAGATTAACTAATATCAGAAAAAGAAGACATATTCTGATTAACGTGCCAGAAAGTCTAAGTCAATTGGTGGAATTCGATCCCGACCAGTTCAAAGAACTAGACGAATCTATTCAATCAAGCGACGCTGAATCCGATAGTGACATTGAAACACTAGAAGGAAGCGATCGAATTGAATATAAGCCAGAAGCAATAACAATTTCTGAAATGGCACAAACATTGACAGAATTTATCAAGCTAGCCACATCTCTGATACCAGAGTTTGATGGTAGGCACGAAAATTTACAAAGTTTTTTAGATGCTCTAGGTCTATTAGACACCCTAAAAGGTATGAGACGACAGCGATAAGCCTTATAAAAACTAAACTTAGAGGCCATGCAAGGAATCTTATAAGTAATGAGCTGACAATTGCTGCAATCATTACCCAACTGTCAAGTGCAGTAAAAGGAGAATCGGTAGAAGTTATATCTGCCAAGCTTCTCAATCTGCAACAGAAAAATAAAACGGCTAACCAATACACCCAAGAGGTGGAGAAACTGACAAAGGCCCTTGAAGGCGCCTATATCAGTGAAGGTCTCAGCCAATCCCTTGCAAATAAATACAGCACTACAACAGCTGTAAAAGCCATGACACAAAATTGCTCCATTGATAAGGTAAAACTTATCATGCAAGCAGGCACATTCATAAACATGAATGATGCCATTTCTAAATTTGTAAACAGTTGCACGGAGATAACAGGTCAAAGTAACACTGTACTCTATTATCAACGAGGTGCAAATAACAATATTAGAGGAGGCCGAGGTTATAATCGTGGTAGAAATAGCTACCACAACAATTACAACCGAGGCAGCAATTACAACAATAACAATAATAATAATTATAATAACCGTGGAGGAAGACGAGGCCAAAACCAAGGAAGAGGCCGAAGTAACTCCAACCATAACAACAATGTGAGAATGGCGCAAAATACGTCGGAAAACTCACAGAACCCTTTAGGAAACAATCAATAAATGCAAAAGTTCATTCCATCAATTATAGTCTTAATATATTCGTAACTTTCTATAATCATTCAACCGAAAATAAACTAACATTCCTCATAGATACTGGTGCAGATATCTCACTTTTAAAAGTAAATTCCGATAACTTCAAAATTCAGGATGAAAAAATAATAAACATCCAAGGCATAGGCCAAGGTGTAATAAAGTCTCAAGGAACAACCTCAATAGAACTTCAAACAACAAAATATATTATTCCACATGAATTTCATTTGGTAGACTCAAATTTTTCAATACCATGTGATGGAATAATAGGCATTGATTTTATAAAAAAATTCAATTGTCAACTAGATTTCAAACCAAGTGAAGACTGGTTTATAATTAGGCCCCAAAATTTAAATTATCCAATATATGTTCCGATAACATATAGCGCTGGCAACAATACAGTTCTTCTGCCAGCCAGATCACAAGTTATTCGGAAAATAGACATTAATACCGTAAATGATTACATATTTGTTCCTAATCAGGAAATACATAATGGAATTTATGTTGCAAATACAATAGCAGCATCCAAACATCTATACATTCGACTTCTAAATATAAGTAATATTGACCAATTGGTCAAAGTAAACAAAATCCAATATGAAAACCTAAAAGAATATGACATTCATAACACCAATCCAGAAAATAGAAGCGAACTCTCAAAACTAAAGAAAAATTTTCCAGAGCAATTTAAAAGTCAATTAACTGAATTATGCACAAAGTATAGTGATGTGCTCGGACTGGAAACCGAACCAATATCAACAAACAATTTTTATAAACAAACATTAAGACTTAAAGATGATGAATCCATTTATATAAAAAACTACAGAACCCCGCATAGCCATATTGACGAAATTCAAAAACATGTAGGGAAATTAATTAACGACAAAATCGTAGAACCGTCTGTATCTGAATACAACAGCCAACTCTTGTTAGTTCCGAAAAAATCATTACCAAATTCAGAACAAAAGAAATGGCGATTAGTAATTGACTACCGTCAAATCAATAAAAAACTACTTTCTGATAAATTTCCACTCCCAAGAATTGATGACATTTTGGATCAACTTGGTCGAGCTAAATACTTTTCATGCCTTGACTTGATGTCAGGTTTCCATCAAATAGAACTTGAAGAAAACTCAAGAAATATAACATCTTTTTCAACGAGCAATGGCTCATATCGCTTCACGCGATTACCATTTGGTCTTAAAATAGCACCAAATTCATTTCAGAGAATGATGACTATATCATTCTCTGGTTTAGAACCTTCTCAGGCATTCCTTTATATGGATGACTTAATGGTGATAGGATGTTCCGAACAACACATGATTAAAAACCTAACTGATGTTTTTAATGTATGTAGAAAATATAACCTAAAGTTGCATCCAGAAAAATGTTCATTTTTCATGCATGAAGTGACATTCCTAGGTCACAAATGCACCGACAAAGGAGTATTGCCAGATGACAAGAAATTTGACGTCATCAGAAATTATCCTGTCCCTCATGATGCGGACAGCGCAAGACGATTTGTAGCATTCTGCAACTATTATCGTCGATTTATAAAGAACTTCGCCGATTATTCACGGCACATAACTAGATTATGTAAAAAGAATGTTCCTTTTGAATGGTCAAGCGAATGTCAAAACGCATTCGAATACCTTAAAGAAAAACTTATGCACCCCACATTATTACAATATCCTGATTTTCGCAAAGAATTTTGCATTATAACGGATGCTAGTAAACAAGCTTGCGGAGCGGTTCTAACTCAGAACCGTGACGGGATTCAGCTCCCAATAGCGTATGCATCTCGTTCATTTACAAAAGGGGA
The DNA here is from genome assembly GCA_018903715.1 of Zaprionus davidi. Lineage (NCBI taxonomy): Eukaryota > Metazoa > Arthropoda > Insecta > Diptera > Drosophilidae > Zaprionus > Zaprionus davidi. The sequence continues at coordinate 8,802 of JAEIGL010000124.1, read as the reverse complement.
AAGCAATAAGAGTACAACGGAACAAGAACTAGCGGCAATTCATTGGGCAATTACCCATTTTAGACCATACATTTATGGCAAACATTTCACTATTAAAACAGACCACAGACCATTAACGTATCTATTTTCTATGACTAATCCCAGTTCTAAATTAACTCGCATGCGACTAGAGCTTGAAGAATACGACTTCACTGTAGAATACCTAAAGGGAAAAGATAATTTCGTAGCAGACGCACTTTCGCGTATAAATATAAAAGAACTCAAAGACATGCAACATAAAGTCCTGAAAGTCACTACCAGGCAACAAAGTAGACATGATAAAAACTGTACAGTAACAAATAAGGAACTATTGCCTAGGCAAAGTATCCAAAATGTATCTAAGCCCAACGTACACGAAGTCATAACAAATGATGAAGTACGAAAAGTAGTGACCTTGCGAATAACTGAATCTATTTGTTTACTAAAACGAGGAAATAAAGTTATTGCAAGAATTGATGTTGACGATTTATATACCAATGGAATTCTAGATTTAGGTCAGTTCTTCCAAAGGCTTGAAATGCAAGCCGGTATGCTAAAAATCAGCCAACTCAAATTGGCACCGAGTGAAAAAATCTTTGAATCCATTTCAATAGATACTTTCAAAAATATGGGCAACAAGAAATTGAAATCATTAAGAGTAGCGCTACTCCAGCCGGTGACCATTATACGAACTGAAAAAGAGATACAATCAATACTGTCTACATTTCATGACGATCCAATTCAAGGAGGTCATACAGGCATTACAAGAACGCTAGCGAAAATAAGAAGACACTATTATTGGAAAAATATGACTCGTCATATAAAAGAGTACATACGTAGATGTCATAAATGCCAAATGTCGAAAACAACGACACATACAAAGACCCCAATGACTAAAACAGAAACCCCAACAAATGCTTTCGATATAGTGATAGTGGACACCGTAGGTCCACTACCGAAATCAGAATATGGCAATGAATACATCGTCACACTAATATGTGATTTAACAAAATATCTAGTAGCCATACCAGTAGCAAACAAGAGCGCAAATACTGTCGCGAAAGCTATATTCGAAAATTTTATACTAAAGTACGGTCCAATGAAGACGTTCATTTCGGACATGGGTACCGAGTATAAAAACAAGGTAATTTTAGATATGTGTAAATATATGAAGATTGAAAATCTTACATCTACCGCATATCATCACCAGACTTTAGGGACAATGGAACGAAGTCATAGAACATTCAATGAATACATTCGTTCATACATTTCTGCAGACAAAACTGATTGGGACGTTTGGATACAATATTTTACCTATTGTTTCAACACAACACCATCAGTCATGCACGAATACTGTCCATATGAACTAGTCTTCGGAAGATTACCAAGACGGTTCGTAGATTTTAATAAAACAGATAGAATAGAACCACTATATAATGTAGAAGATTACTCTAAGGAAATAAAATTTAGATTAGAAATAGCATATAACAGAGCTAGACTTATGTTAGAAAAAGCTAAGTCTTATAGGAAACAAAATTACGATAAGAAAACTTCAGATTTTGAATTAAAAATAGGAGATAAAGTTATACTAAGAAACGAAGCGGGTCATAAGTTAGATCCAGTATATTTAGGTCCTTATACCGTAGAAACCATAGAAGACAGAGATAACATTATAATTAGAGATAAAAAGCAGAAGAAACAAAAAGTACATAAGGATAGGTTAAAAATATATAATCAATGAAACGTTTCATTTAAGAAAAGGTCTGATCAACCCAAAAAAACAAAACGAAAACCAAGAAAAAATATTCTTCTAAGAAAGTTAAACATAATACAAAACATAACGTAATTCAATATACAAAAAAATATAAAAAAAAAAAATTTTTTTTTGGCATTACACACGAATGCTTTGAGACAAAACCATTGCTACTAATTAATAAAAAAAAAAAAAAATATATATATTTTGTAACACAATAGTTTCACTAAAACTAAATGACTACTTGTATTACGTCATTTCTTTAAAAAGGAGGTGTAGCATATCTACCCTACCAATATATTGTATTGTACTAATATTATATATTGTACATAAGCATTCTAGCGCCCAAGTAATACGATCTAACGCTTATACATAAGCCGATCGCGGAGCGCGAGAATGCTGAGCATGCACTTTGCAGCTCAAGTAGGTCGCGGAGCGCGAGAATGCCGAGCGTGCACTTTGCAGCTCAAGTAGGTCAAGCTATATGGTATGCTTTCTCCATACATATGTATATTTATGTATACATGTAATTAAGATAAGATAGATATATAAGCATTGTATCAGAACCCAACATCATTCTAATAAAGAACCTATAACAGAGCAGAAGCTCAGCTCATTAGAAAAACAACTATAAATAATTTTATCAACCGTTAACTTTGCATCACATTCCATATTGGGCCGATGTCCTTTGCTGAATACTCCAACAATGGAAATTTAAAACGACTCATCACAATTTAGTGATTTCGTAATCAATAGAACCTATAAAATATGCTTCCTGCTCTATAATCCCCTTGTGGAAGGTCTAGTGAATTAATTTTCAGAATTTACTTTAAAATGAACAATTATTTCCGATCACTGTGCATTAGCAGGTCTGTTGGATATTCTCTGAGACACGATCCTTAGGAATATAGTTCCAGACAGAACTCAATGCAAATAAAACGGATATAATTTCCTGACAACTAATTTAAACCTCTCGGATCTAAAGAGTGGACGAGTTTTCGGTCAATGCCAAAAATCGTTTTTCCTATTCTTTAGCTTCGAAAAATAAATCAGAGAGCTCATGCGTGAATGATGCTGCTATGGCAGTATATCTAATGGATATTAGGCTACACTGATGGTATAGTAGCCCGCCTCTGTACCCACTCTCCATGATCTACCTTTGGCACTATATGGTAAATTCCTATTTAATTGTTACCCTTTCATTATATCTTTCGCCTTTTCACATAAGGAAAACTATAGTTATTTAGCAAAACATTATAATAATTTTATTCATTTAATTGTAAGATCGTAGATAAGACCATAATGTATTTCATTTAAATTTCCTGTTTCAGTTGCTAATTTTAATTTAAGTCATTTAATATCAACTTGTTTTCTTTCATAATTCATACTATAATTTCGTTTTATTCTATATTTTATTTCTGTTTCTCTAATATCATTTTACTAAACTTTTATTTAAATGTAACTTTAATTTTATTGTCTTTCACTTTTAATTTGTTTCTTTTAGTTTTCTCATTTCATTTGTGTAGGGATTGTGCAATTTATAGGATATTATATATGTATGTATTGGTTGGTATATGTTCACATAAGTAAGTGTATATAAAAAGGAAAATAATAAATTCACTTACACAAATCCATCCTATGAGCTCAGAGGAATTGTTGTTGGGAATAAATTATTTTTAATTGAATTAACTGAAAAAAATTACTCTTGTGCACATATACATATTATACCCAAAATAATAATTAATAAAAATAATGATTGCCAGTTGCCAAAAATAACAATTTAGCAATGAACAAAACAATGAATTAGTTTAACTTTCTTTAAATTAAATTTTCAAACTTATGATTTTCATTTTAATTTCATTTATTTCTCTTAATAATTTTCTTATTCGTTTATTATTAGGATGTTTAAAAATTAGCACATAACAAAATTAAATATCATGCAAAAATGAAAACAAAAAACAAAGCAAAGAATTAGTTTAACTGGACATTAAATTAAATTTTCATACTAATGATTTTCATTTCTATTCATTATACCCTTCGACCATTGAAAATGGTCAAAAAAAGGGGTATACTAACTTTGTATAAATGTATGTAACAGGCAGAAGGAGGGGTGGGAGACCCCATAAAGTATATATATTCTTGCTCAGGACCACAAGCCGAGTCCATTGAGCCATCTCTGTTTGTCTGTCTGTCTATCTGTCTGAACGCACAGATCTCAGTTATTATACAAGCAAAAGTTACCAAATTTGGCAGGAAGACTCCTGTGTACTATTAGCAGATCAAGTTTATTTCAAATGTTAGGTGCCACGCCCCCTCACAAATCACTAATTTAATTTCTGATCTCAATTGCTTACAAATTAAGATCAGAAATTAAATTAGTGATTTGTATAAATGATACAACTTTCAGACTTTAACATATACTAAACTGAATGAAATATCTACGTAGTCTCCAAATTACAATCCGATCGGATAATAATCACAGAAGTTATTTAAGAACGTATGAGCAGAAAACCCAATGTTAAACTAGCTACTAATCGTGAACGACCTCGATTCGCATTAATTGCTTATAAAGACAGAAATAAGTTTATCACAAACAATTTAACCAATCTAAAAGTCTATCTAAATTCTGAAACATATGCATATGATGATTTAAAATTAGATTTTAACAAGAATCGTTTTGCACTCCTCTATGAATTGTATTCAAAGTTTCAATATAGTTACTACAACCGAAACGAAACTCTATTGCTTTCCCCAACCGATTTTCTAAATAAGACTCCGATTGTTGTTGTAGATTTATCATATCAAAATGACATGGTAAAATCTGGTCCCATTGATGTTAGGATATCAGCTGAGCTTAGTGCTACATCTAATGAAAGTGCACAGCTATATTGTTAGTTGAATACAACCCATTGAATGCATTAGTTCATCGCATTGTTTAACGGATATTAACGAGAACAATCAGAAATAACAATAACATGTGTGAAGAAATTGTATCGATTAATATTCAAGGGCTCTACTGAAACAATAAACAATTTATTTTAAAAGAAATTGGAGTGGTTTTTAGTAACACAAACGTTAACATACTCAATTCTCATTTCATTATACATTATAATTTAGTAAAATTATATCTGGAAATTTTACTAATTAAATAAGCACTTGAGAAAAACTGTTAATTGGATGACAAAGACCTACCATAAAATTTGTTGGAATGACGGTTTGAATTACTATAAAGAAGCACAACAACATATAAGAAAAATAACTAGTGGAAAACGAGTTATTTGTAAAGGATATATAAAAAGAACTTTTTCTAACTTTTTCTAACTTTCTAAAAAACTATGACATAACAGATATTTATGAACTTGGTTCTCCTTCATTGAAAGAAATGAGTAGTAACCAGTTCCCATTTTGTTCACTACATTGTACTAAAGGGGTATGTGCATTGAATAATGCTCATAAAATTTTAGACTACTTTGAGAGTTGCGAGAGAGAACATCTTTAAAAAAATGGAGGAAAACAATAACAATCATTTTACAAATTTAATAAATAAAATTAATATTTTAATATCTGACTTTGGAAATATATTAACTGGAGCGGATTTACAATTTCTTATCAAGTCAAGGAACATGTTCATGAAAGTTGGAAATTTCAATATTATAAAAACACAATTTGGAGAACATTTTGAATTCTGTAAATCTTGTTATGATAATACAGAAACATGTGCTTGTTTTCACTTTGTTATTCAACAACGTGATGTTAAAAAATTTATTACATCATATAAACTACATGTCTAAAATTCTTATATAAGCTACCTTTGTCAAATGTAAACATTAAATAAAGAAAAAGAAACATAAGAAAAACTAGTTTATTTATTATGGTGGTGAAATTACCTATAAGCAGGGGAAAGATCTGAGAACACGACTTCGAGGAAGGAAGCAGAAGATCATAAAGCCTTCAAAACAACGAAGAAATCTAGCAACAGCAGCAACATGAACGCAATGACAATTAAGGAGTTTCTGAACCAGTATTATGATATCATTCACCATCATGATCTGAAACAGATAAAAAAATTCAATCATACATGAGGCTGGTGGAAAAATCTTCATACCATTTGTCAATACATGGAAGTCATAGAACTTCATGTCCATGGACTTCCAACGAGGCAACAGAAGGACTAGATACCTGTGCATGCAGCACAGAAAAATTTCTGATAAACGAGGATGAAAAAATTATGAATCATTATAATAAACTAAGCTGCAGATTCATAAAATAAAAAGTTGTACTTAAACTCTTTAACTGTTGTTGCTCTTTAACTGTCGTTACCGTTTACCTGTTTAAATATAGCTGTTTAGATATAGCTGTTTAGTTGTTTAGATATAGCTGTTTAGCTGATTAGCTCTTTAGCTGATTAGCTTTTTAGTTGTTGATTAGCTGGTTAGTTGTTTAGCTGATTAGCTGTTTAGATATAGCTGTTTAGCTGTTTAGATATAGCTGTTTAGGGGTCTCTCGGACTCTCAAATATCATTAAGATACCACACACGCACACACACACACCCTCGAACACATTTACCTTGTGGCACGTGCGCATGCAAACACGATCATCCATACTCAGTTTCACATGCTCCCCTGCATACCAATTATCCCTATTATGACCTAAACATAACCGATCCACCCAAACAGCTCATCGATCCTTTATTACACCTGACAATTTTTACCTACGTGACAGGAGACCACCTCACGTACCTACCTTTTGATCCCTCTCGTACCTACCTTTTTATCCCTCACGTACCTTTTTTACCGGAAACCACCTCACTCCACTTTTTGCACCAGAAATTCCCTCACTCCACTTTTTGCACCAGAACGCGCATTTCCTATCTACTAATATGTATGCATACTACAACTTACTGAAGCACACGTGTTGTGTTTGACTTTATATTTGTGTGTGTTAATGGCTTCCTAAGTTAGGAACCTGTGCTCCAAGAATGTAAGGAATTCACTGGTCGACCGAATTTACCATGTATTTTGTATGGATTGTTCGAATAACTCCGAAAATCATAAATTTACTATCTCGATAATTCGGAGTCATTATCAGTCAACTTCAACTCAACTCTAAACGGTTCAAAGCTCCAATTAGATTTTTAAGTTGCAGATAAGCTTTGCACTTCTCGAGAGACACTTACGCTCTCATAGAGTTCTTTTCTCTTTTGGCATTCGCAAAGAACAGACGTGCAGTCTGCAATAAAAAGTTTTTCATACCTTCAAGAAAAACGTCGATTTAAAAGTTAAAATTTTTAAAAATGCTCTAAAAGCGTTCTATTTTTAGGCCATGGATTTTAAAAAATTCATAGTCTATTGTGTTTGTCGGAACGGAAATGTGCGTAACAGGCAGAAGGAGGCATCTCCGACCCCATAAACTATATATATTCTGAATCAGTATCAGTAGACGAGTCGATTAAGCCATGTCTGTCTGCACATATGTCTGCATATTCACATATAAGTTAAGCGAGTCTATTTCTCGCTCTATTCACTACGGCTCTCGTAGCGGCACAGCTCACCTAATTAATGCGTATATCATTTCCTTGTCAGTGTTGTCCGGCTTCGCCTATGGGTACAGCGGCTGCGCTTCTGTTGCTCGTCTTCGAAATGGTATCCCCGATTAAATAAACGGCAGCATTTCTCGTTCAACGTTACAATATTTAGTCAATTTTATTATAGTTTAAAGTTTACAATAAGTTCGTTAGATACTATGGTCGCCTGCGGCGGAGTTGCGTCCGTAATCTTCAGCTTCTAGTCCAAGACTAAGTTCTGTTGCCGACGCTGGGTCTCACCAGAGCTCCCGCTCCAGTGTTGAATGCATCGTCAACAGGCGACGCGGGATGAGGGGCGACCCCGCATAGCTGTCGGGCCAGCGGCGCAAATTTGAGCTATGCTGTGTTGGCGGCCGGTTACCCAACATCCGGCGGCTGCGCTGCTCATAACAACAAAGTGTCATTTGCAGGCGCAGCAGTTTTGCAGCGGGCGCGATCGGCAACAAAGTATGTCTCTGCGGACGCAGAACGCACAGCGGCCGACGCGGCTGTTGAATGTGTCGTGGTGGGCAAGGCGGGGGGGCGAAGTCAGCGTTTTCTTGGAGTATGTTCAGTATGTGAGTATGTGAGCGGCCGCTGTGTGGTGTAGAGTGGTCTAACGGGGGAGACGTATATAAAAGCAGCGGGGTAGGGGAAGAAGGAAGATATTCAGAGAGGGTCCATAACTCCTCCCCCTTCAAGATCTGCGTCCCGCAGATTATTGGGCTTTAGGTGCCCCGCCAGCGCGCAGCGTCTCCGGGTCCCAGGTACAATTAGCCACGACAGGAATACCCTTGGTTGACGTCAGCTTCCTCCATATGATGTAGAGCAGCGCCCCGACGATCAGGACGACCAATGCCTCCAGAAGGAAGGAAAAAGAGACCTTCTCGGACATTCCAGAGAGTCTCCTCAAGTTTTCCATGTTGAAGTCGTTGACGTAGTGAAGCGAAGGCGCGTACCCGGTGGCGGTGACCGTAGTCAGTATCGCAGGCATGACCATGAAGTGACTTGATGAGTAACTTGTATAGGTCCTTCCAGCCGCATTAATCGTCTCATTAGCGAACTGTACTATGTAGGTCCCATTTAGGTTGTAGGTGTTAGGTCCGGCCTCCAGTGTCCCGTTAAAGTTAGACAAGAACAACATCCCGTCCTCGACCAGTTCCACGCGAGCTTCGTTATTCCTGAGGAACTCGCATCTGGCCTGACCACCCTTCAACAGTTTGGGGACGCAACTGTTTTCGTCCATCTTCAGGAGACTCTTTTCCGGGCAAACGGTTGTATTGCCTATGGAAAGGCAATCGTTCACCACAGCATATGTTTCCTCGGTGCTAACGGCGACTTTGATATGCCGCAGCATAACTTGCTTTCCCTCGAGCGTGGCAGGGAGGAGAAGAAGCAAGCGGTATTCCTTGGGGGCGACCTTGGGCATGGCCAAGATATACAGCAACGTCGTTCCATTAGTTAGTA
>JAEIGL010000041.1:0-123307 GCA_018903715.1 Zaprionus davidi | reverse complement strand
ATTTATAGTGTACGTATGTGCCAAGAATTGAAAGCGAATGCCAAAAAAAACCAATTTAAATACGCTTTCAATTTTTCGCACAAATACCTGTGGCTCTGGAACGGGTTGACCGGCTGCTACTTTCCTGTAGGCTTGCAGCAATTGCAGGGTATCCCTCGATGAATTGCAGCACCAATTTTGGCATTAAACGACCGACGCGAATAATTTGTCAGTGATCCACCCACGAACCGAAAGCAATTTAATTAACACTTTGTAATTGCACTTATCACTGTGCAATTGGTATCCAATTGTTCTGCACAATTGTTGTTTTTATTTGCACTTGTCTATGTGTCACTGTCACTTTTTAAATTTCACAATGCCTTTTATTACAGTCCACCCGGGGGCGCCATGAAAAATTAGATGAGTTTATCTAATTAAATAACTATTACCGAAAACTGCGGTGGCTGTAATTTGTCGAAAAAACGAAAGACGTGCGTTCAATTTCAATGTATAATTTCAACTGCTTCATTGCTTAGCCTAGCTTAACTACGGCGGCGAAACGGGGCGAATTCAAACAACGAAGAGAGGACTTTATTGCGCTCCCGCTCCGCCCTAAACTAATTTACACTAGACTTCAAGGTTTTTCTATGACAACAACTAACTTAATTTAACAGTAAATTTAAAAAGAAAAAAATGTTAATAACAGCAAATACTTACAGTCGACCGACACTCAATCATCGGACTCATAATTATTATAATGACTCTTATGATGGCACAAACTACAGCAGGAGTTGGTTCTAGTCAGCTCAAGTCGACTCGTAGGTCCACAAAATGTTCTTTTGTTGACCCCATTATAATTTTAATGGCCTCCCCGTGGTGTTCCCTGGGTACTAATCATATATACATATAGTTAAATTCATTTTTAATTTATATATATATATAATGAGTAGCAAATTCGAGCGTCGAAAATAGATTAGATAAGCAGGTTATTAAATATAGTACGAAAGCCATTTAATATATCTATTAGAGTAGAATATTATTCAGTTAGATACTTTTTACGGTAACATAGGTCGAAGGGTATCGTACTGTCGAGTGCGCTCGACTGTTGCTCTCGTTGATACTGATATTAAGTTCTTTCTCAAATCAGAGACAAATAAAACATTTTTATACCCTTCGACCATTGAAAATGGTCAAAAAAGGATATACTAATTTTGAGCAAATGTATGTAACAGGCAAAAGAAGGCGTGGCAGACCCCATAAAGTATATATTCTTGCTCAGGATCACTAGCCAAGTCGATTGAGCCATGTCTGTCTGTCTGGATGTGCGGATGTCCGGATGTCCAGACGACAGATGAGCACACAGATCTCAGCTATTATAAGAGCTAGAGTCAACAAATTTGACATGAAGGTTTCTGTGTACCATTCGCAGATCAAGTTTATTTCAAATGTTAGCTGCCACGCCCATCGCCCCCTCAAATCAATAATTTAATTTTTTAACGCAATTTGTAAGTGCTGTATAAAAGATACAACTTTCTGACTTTAACATATACTAAGCTGAATGAATTATCTACGTAGTGTCCAAATCACAATTCGATCGAATAATAAACACAGCAGTTATTTAAAAAAGTATGAGCATAAAACGAAATGCAAATGTATGAGCCATGTCTGTCTGTCTGTCTGTGTGAACGCAAAGATCTCAGCTATTATAAAAGCTAGAGTTACCAAATTTGGCAGGAAGACTCCTGTATACTATAAGCAGATCAAGTTTATTTCAAATGTTAGGTGCCAACTTTCTGACTAACATATGCTAAGCTGAATGAAATATCTACGTAGTGTCCAAATCACAATCCGATCGGACAATAAACATAGAAGTTATTTAAGAAGGTATGCGCATAAAACCAAGTGATTCTGTCAACTAACAAGAGAGGAGGGCGAGCGCGAAGCGCGAGCGCCATCTGTCGGGATTAATTTCAAAGCATGTGCATATGCATATGTGTATGAATTCAACAAATTAAACTACACGGGAACATAGGTCGAAGGGTATCCCACTGTCGCGATTTACGCGACTGGTGCTCTCGTTCAATGTAACATCATTGTTTTTTCGTTTTTCTTTTATTTCTATTTTTTGAATTATAATGCAACCACGTCTTTTCTGTGTCACTGTTGTTCTTATTTTTGCTCTCACAAATCTACTACGCATTAAAAGTATTTCACAATGTTCTTTTCATTTACGTCGCAGAAGACGCTATATCCCACTTCTGACACCAAATTTGTAGGAAAGGCCGATGTTCTTTTCGTTTACTTTAATTGAAACACTGAGAATTTAGTTTAGTTTTATAACATAATAGTTTATTGCTAATTGTGAAATTAAATGCGTTTTAATTGATTCAAAAAAAAATAAGGAGCTTGAGCACACAACCGACACAACTGACACTCAAAAGTCGACTTCTCTATTTTCGATAGATCTTTTTTATGTATACTGCGATTGCAGAGTTGAATCACAACTTGACTTATCCGATAATATTCTGATTTGACGACACGATTGATATCGATGTTTAATTAAAACTGTCGGCCACTTCTAGTGTTGCGAACCGATCCCACATACATAGTGCATCAGAAATTGGTTAGAAGCCAAAAAAACCCTTACTAGAATATTTAACGACATGGGAAAACCACAGAAAATTAAAGCAGACAAAGACTCAGCGTTCATGAGCAACTCTTTAATGGTTTGGCTAAATAACGTAGAAATACAATTAGATATCACCACAAGCAAAACAGGAATAGCAGATGTAGAACGTCTTCAAAAAACAATAAATGAAAAGATCATCATTATCAATACTGAAAATAATAAAGAAAATAGGGAAACAAGAATAGAAACAATTTTATCCACATACAACCATAAAACTAAACATACTACAACCGGAAAAATACCAGCTTACATACTACTCTACGCAGGCACACATACATAGGTCGAAGGGTATCCCACTGTCGCGACTGTTGCTCTCGTTTTATATTGCTTAAGTTTCATTGTTTTGCAATGGTCGTTTCGTTTTGATTGCTTTGATTTATTCTGCAAGTAAACATAATTCGTTCGTACCTATATATGCATAAGCGCATGTGCAGCGGCAAAACTTTACCGCTGGTTCAGTGGTTGTGTGTGCGTATGTAGACAATTTAACCAATATATTGAAAGTGTTTGTTGGACTTTTCGTCCGCAGCTGAGTTCGCATATGTATGTCCAACAAGAGAATGCAAAGATCAATTAAGGAAGTAAATAAAGAAGTTTAATTTATTCACGATCAAAATGTTTGCGTCTTTTCATCGCGTATGTACTTAAACTTGGCGTTGCCACTCGTGTCATATTCTAGTGTGACCAGATTTGCTGCTTTGTTATGACGTTACTAATTCAAACATACCCTCTCAAAGTAACAATACAATTCAGAAAATTTCAAATCTTAATTTAAATACGTGGGATGCCCAATAACAAAATACATCAAAAATGTTTGGCACTGCTTAAACCTTTCGTCAGGACATCTGCTGGCATCTTTTCCGTCTGCATGTAGTCGACTTCGATGTCACCATTCTTGTATAGTCGTTGTATAAAGTAATGACGTACATCGATGTGTTTCGTTCGTGGATGAAAACCAAAACCTTTCACCAATTTTTGTGCGCTCTGGTTATCATTGTATAACTGCACCTTCTCGCATCGTTGTCCAATCTTGATTAGAAGGGCTTTCAACCGTGCGCTGCTTGCGCGCCTCCCAGCTTATAGCGGCGCCTGCCAGTATGAATGCCTTCCCGGAGTATGAACGCCGGTCTGATAAGTTCCCGCCCCAGTCAGCGTCAACAACTCCATACATCTCATTTTCTGTTTGCATATACAGGAGACCGAGATCTCTTGTATCGTTTAGGTATCGAAGAATGCGTTTTGCTGCCTTCCAGTGTTCAACAGTGTACTTTGCGTTGAACTGACTCATGAAGTTCACAGCATACGTAATGTCTGGTCTAGTGGTTACTGAAAGAAACATTAAGGCACTTATTAAGTTTTGATATGGATACTTATTCATTTCTCCTTCATCTGCGTCTATAGGACGCTGCAACACTGAATTTGCCTCAATGGGAGTTAGTGCTGCCTTGCACTCCATCATTCCAAATCGCCTAAGAATATTATTTATATAATTTGCCTGCGAAATGAAGATCTGATGTTTCTGCAAATTTTGTTTAAATTCAATGCCCGATGTTTTTCATCATGAAGTTCTCACTGAGATGTGTTTTTATCTCATTCAGCCATTCGGGATGATTTGAGGCTATTAACAAGTCATCTACGTAGATCGTGACAAGTAGAAGTCGTCCTTCTTGACGTCTAAAGAATAGGCACGGGTCTTGCTCAGTAGGTTGCAATCCGATCTCTTGTAGTTTAGCGGTCAGCTTCTCGTACCATCTCAACCCGCTCTGTCGAAGTCCGTAAAGAGCCTTGATTATCATACAAACTGGATTCTGCATTTGCTTAACATTTCTCAGCCATCTTTTAGCTATTTGTTTGTATCTATTATCTGCAACCGCGTGATTAGTTCCAATTTTTGCGCCTATTTCCAATTTTTTCATGAATTCTTTAAATCCCTCTGGTATGCTCATGTAGACATCCTCTTTTAATTCTCCATTTAGATAGGCTGTAACTACATCCATTTGGTGTATCTCCATATCGTACTCTGCCGCTAAAGCTGCAAGCAATCGTATCGAAGTAAATCGAACCACTGGTGAAAAGGATTCATGATAGTCCTCTCCTGGTCTCTGCGCATAGCCTTTTGCTACTAAGCGCGCCTTTTTCTTGCCTGTTGACGTTATTTTCTTTTGTACGAAATACCATTCTGTTGCCAATTATTTTTCGGTTATTTTTCCATGTATTGTTCAAGACTTGTGCCATGAACTCATCTTCAATGGGTACCATCCAATCTGCAGCATCCTCGGAGCTTTCCGCTTCTTGATATGTTGTTGGATCATCTGTTGATATGAAAGCCATTTCACATTCCTCGAATATGTCTTCTATTGATGAATCATTGCTCGTATCATCGGCACGCTCATTGGCGTTTCTTAAGTTGGTTGCTGGTTGATAGACCTTGCGCGGTCTGCCTGGCCGTCCAGAACGGAGCAATTTTGGACGCCCTCTGCCACGTCGCGCTTCACGAGGTTGTTTTTGTTCCTTTTCGGACTCTTCTTCGCCTGAGTGCTCCTCTTGATCCTCGTGTCCACCAGATTTTATAAATACCTCGACGTTGTCTTGCTCATTTTCGTAAAATTCTTGATACTCACTCTTGAAACCAGAAGAGTTTATGAACTTTACATCTTTTGCTGCTATCACGATGTGTTTTCTCGGATCATACAACCGATATGCCTTTGATTCTTTGGAATACCCGATCAGAATGCACTCTTCAGAACGTGATTCAAATTTGCCTAGGTTTTTACCCGTTATTAACGCATAAGCCTTGATACCGAATATTCGTATATATGACATGGTAGGTACTTTACTCGTCCACAGAGTGTATGGTATCTCACATGATAGTCCTTTTATAGGACACCTATTTCCTATATAGCATGCTGTATTAACAGCTTCTGCAAAAAATGCTTGTGGAGCGCCAGCCTGTCGCATCATGCACCTTGCCATCTCTAACAGTGTTCTGTTGTATCGCTCTGCAATGCCGTTCTCCTGCGGTGTGTGTGGGACTGTAAAGCGTCGTCCGATTTCGTGCTTGTTCATGAAATCATCAAAGATCCGATTTCGATATTCTTTTCCATTGTCGCTTTGTAACTTTTTTATCTGGTGACCAGTAAAATTACAAAATACTTCCGACCGCTTAATGACTCTGTACGCATAGGTCCATACACATTATTGTGCACTATTTCCAACAAATGATGTGTACGTTTTTAAATTGCGCTTTTATAGCTGTTCGCTAATTGTTTTTCAGTTATGCATATTTCGCATTGGGATAACTTTTCGTTTTCTTTTATGTTCATACCGTGCACTTTACCTTTTATAGACATACTTTTTAAGTCATGTTCATTTAGATGTCCCATACGGTAATGCCACATATCAATATCACTGTGGTTTTCGGAATGGATTTTGTTCGCTTGATAGTGTTCTATATGTACATAGTATAAATTACCTTATCGTTTTGCACGCAATCACTCCTCACCGTTGTTCTTCACAATTACGGCCTTTAAAAGTTATTTTTATACCCTTTGAAAATGGTCAAAAAAGGGTATACTAACTTTGTGTAAATGTATGTAACAGGCAGAAGGAGGCGTGGCAGACCCCAGAAAGTATATATATTCTTGCTCAGGATCACTAGCCTAGTCGATTGAGCCATGTCTGTCTTTCTGGATGTCCGGATGTCCGGATGACCAGATGAACACACAGATCTCAGCTATTATAAGAGCTAGAGTCACCAAATTTGACATGAAGATTTCTGTGTACCAGGCGCAGATCCAGTTTATTTCAAAAGTTAGGTGGCACTCCCACCGCCCCCGCAAGTCAATAATTTAATTTTTGAACTCAATTTAAAAACTTTGTGACTTTAATGTATACTAAGCTGAATGAAATATCTACTTATACTCTAAACACAGAAGTTATTTAAGAAAGTATGAGCATAAAACTAACTTCTGGTGTCATCTAACAAGGGATGTGGGCGAGCGCGAAGCGCAAGCGCCATCTGTCGGGAATAATTTTAAAGCATGTGCATATGTATATGTGTATGAATTTAACAAATTACAATATATGTAAATCGAACAGTAAGAAATCAGCTACACTTCAATAATTCGCGTGCATTCCTAAAGTAAACAATGATTTTTCATAACGTCTCTCTCTTTTCATATTTTGTCTATGATGAGCTTGCAGTTCAATGGGATTTATATTGGATGTTGCTCTTTTGTTTTGCTCTCAATATTTTGCAATAACATAGCAGCACATATGTTGAAGTGGGACGTCCATACATACATTTATGTATACGCAAATACATGCATGGGCATCCCACTCCAACATACAAAGTTTATTATATCGTTCTGAATATATTGCGGATCAAATATTAGAGTATACATAAATAATAATTAATATTAATATTTAATAATGTTTAACTTATTTTTATGAAAACTGACCAAAAAGCTAAATTTTTACAAATGTCGATCGCGCAGTCATTCGAACTAGAGGTGAGCGCGGGCCTACTTTTTGAGGCCCGGCCCGGCACGAGCACGAAACCTAGTCCCAAAAAAAAGCACGAGGCCCGCACGATTTTTTTGAAAAAGCACGCCCCGGCCCAAGCCAAACACGAAAATTTCAACAAAAAAAAACCCATGCAATTTTTTTAATTTATAGTATGTAATATACAAAGAAATTTAGTTAAGTCCAATACTTATTAATAATAACAGTGTTATAATATACAGGTTTTTAAACATAACTTATGGCAAGTTCTTATTTAAAAATAAAAAATTTTCTAAGTTTGAACTTTTTAAACGTGTACGACGCTCATTTAATATTATTCCAGAGGTAGAAAATAATCTTTCGCTCGTCACTGAGCTTGCCGGAATGGCTAAAATGTAACGGGCAAGTCTTTTATTAATTTGAGGTCACTACATTTCCAAAATTCTAACACATTTTGGTCTGAAATGGCTGCACAGCCATTTAAATATTTTTCGATTTCAATATCAAAAGAATTTAATTGTAACTTTGGTTTTTTGGAAATTTTTTTTATCTTGAAATTCTGCAAACAGTCCTGACCCCTTTTCATCTGGGCTTGCAGTTCTTAATTCCACAAACTCATTTGAGGCCTCCTCATCATTTATCATTTCTGAAAGCATTGCTTTGAACGTTACCATGACATTCTCCTTAACTTTTGGCGATAAGAAACGCATTTCCTTGAAGGGAGGATTTAAGAAGAGGCCAACATAATGTGCCGTTGATGGTGCAAATCTTTTATTTAAAGAATTTAAGGTATTATTTTTTAGCCGCATTATGATTTCAGTATTCAATAATTTCTCCGACCACAAACAAAAAGTGTGCATGGTAGGTTGCGTATCGGCACTTAGTGCCTCCGAACAATCTTTAAACGGTTTTAAAAAATGCAGTAAGCTGTCGAGTAATGAAAAATCTAGTCCGGATATTCGATTGAGCTCATCTCTTTCTAATAAAATTACTTTTATTTCTTCTTTCACTGATTTAATGCTGTCTAACATAATAAACACCGAGTTCCAACGCGTACGTATTTCTTGCTTTAAGGTCTTAGACAGTTTGTAATTCAATTGTTTAAAATATTCGAATGTTTAAAATATTTAACAATATTTTTGCAACATTCTATTAAGGACTTAATTGGAGGAAGAGGATTTTTTTCAAATATGTCATCCATAGCCAGGTTTAAATTGTGGCATGCACACGTTAATCTTTTGTAGCTTTTAAAGGCAGCAACCACATTTGCCCCATTGTCCGTAACAAAAATACATTTATCGATATTAGAATCCAAACTGTACTCTACCAATATTTCCTTAACGTTATTGAGGATGTTCTCGCCTGTCTTCTTATCATCTGTGAACTCTTTTATCCCTAGCAAAGCCACTTGCAGCTTAAATGACTCATCCACGAAATGAAGTTTCTTTGCGTGTAGTCGTCCTTCCACATATCTGTTGTAAATACCAATTGTTGACCTTATATTTTGGAACGCACTTCACTTTTTAAGCTTTCGTACTCTCGGCTCATAATTGTAGATGACAACGTTTTGCGCGATGTGACTAAATCAGCGAAGTCCTGTTTCCCATACACTGATCCAATATCCAAAAGCTCTTGGCAATAGTCGCGAAAGCCATTGCCTGCCAAATTTTCATTTGAAAAAATGAATCTTTCACAACATCTGACTATTTTCGTTGTACTAACCTTCAGTTACGGAAAACGAATGTAGATCCAATGCGAGCTGTTTTCTCTCCAGAATTTTCATCACACGATTGGGCACCATTTTTTTGGCAAATAATGGAAGCGAATCGATTCTGGGTTGGTTGGCATTTTCATTTGCCGCCAAAACACATCTGTGTCGGGTGAGTGTGCCCGTTCCATGCCTAGATGCATATGCAATTACGTTCTTACATTCGCGGCAGCATACAAAATCAACTATTTTATTGTTGAATTCGATTAAATCGAATGTTTGCCACACATTACTGCGCCCTTTGTTATTTGGAATTAATTTAGTTTTATCACTTTTGATATCAATTGAATTTGGTATTTCCTGTCGCGACATTATATATGCATTCACTTCACTGATATTTTATATAAGTGATGTGCAATTTGGTAGCAAAAGTGATGGGCACAAGGCGATAAATATCTGAAACATTGAAAACTATCATATCACGAGTCCCACCGATTGTGCGGTTCGATTTTGCGGGCCTCCGGGCTTTTGCGGGCCTTCGGGCTTTTCCGGGCCTCCGGGCTTTTTTCTTAGGCCCGGGGCCCGCACGAACCCGAACGAAACTCGATTTTTAGGCAGGAGCACGTTTTTTTTGGCAAAAGTATGAATGTTCCTTTACTTCATTGTCTAAAATGCATATCTGTAATAAAGCTTCTTCAAAATTATCGTTTACCTGTGCATGCCCTTTTGTATTATCTTCTAAATCTCGTAATCTATCACTAACTAATTCATTGTCTAATAACTTACTCTTACTTTTCATTTCTAAAAATTCCTCATCTAACAATTTCTCTTCTAACTTTCTGCTATCTAAAAACTTAACTAATTTTATTTCCTGCATAGGCAGCTCATTTATAAAATCTTTATCTTCCAATACACTAATTTCTTCCATCGTGTTTTGGTCTTGATTTTCAATACGCTCTACCGTAACAATTTTTAATGCCGCTAAATCAATTTTCAGATCAAATTTTTTCATAAAGTCTCTACCCAGAACTACTCCACACCTCATAGATTCGTCGGAAAAATTATTAAATCAAAATATATTTTAACTTCGTGTTTCTTTACATAACATTGTGTTTTTCCAAACGTAATTAACTGGCTTTCATTTAGCCCAAAATATGTGTTATAACTCTCTTGCAGATCCACTCCATCAGGGACTAAAGTTATTTTAATAAATGATACTTCCCGAATCTATGAGGGCTTCTGTAATAATTGACTTATTATTACCTTTGCTAAAATAAATTTCAACTGATCTTACGTAATTATTTTCACCCTCCGATTTCCTCTTGGGGCGTTGAGCTACCAGATGCTCTGTAGATCCACATCCATAGCATGTTCCCTTCTCTCGAATTGGTAGCTTGCAGTCTGTTTTCCAGTGTCCTTTTATATTGCAATTATAGCAACGCAACTCCTTCACTGCACTGCTCCGCGGTGCCTCCGATTTATCAACACGTTTAGCATCATTCCGTTGTTGTATAGGTAGCACCATCCCAGCAAACACCCGCAAAACTTTTTCAGCACTCTCAAAACTCTGCATTTTTGCTTGCATGCGAAGATTGTCGACTGGAATCTCTTCGATAATTCCATCCACCAACTCCTCTTCATCCATGTTAACTTCTCGCGCCAATCCAACCTTACTGTTATAATCAGTTACAAAACTCTCCAAACTTCCAGCTACGCCGTTAAGCCACATTTTGCAATTGCATTATCCAATTACGCACTGATGATTGACCAGTAAATTCCAACAGTACTTCCTTTGCCAGTAGAAACATGCTTGAAGACCCCGCAGTGTTGTTGTCAGATTCCGCACCAATTTGAATTTCATCACAATTTGAAATACCAGCGTCATCTTGTCGGGCGTCTAAATTATTTTCCCGCGCTGCTTCTTCTTGCTGCTCACTACAATTCGCGTTAACGCTATTGCGCATTTGTATTTGCGTAAGCATGTCGGTTGCTATGTTGCTCCTATGTCCGCATGTTTTTAATTGTGCCACTGACACTGCCGAAATATCAATATCCATTACGTGAATATTCGGACCACTTCTGATATTGTAGTAGGCAATATATAAAACTTTTTATTTATTACAGTATGCAATATATACTTCTTACTCGATAGCTTTTATTTATCGTACATCGCATTGGATATATCGATATTATACATCGTTACTTAATTTAATTTACAATAGATCGATATCAAACCGCTGCTATTCTATACGATAGTTATGTTAATACAATATGTGTTTACCTTACATACTATGTTATCTACATATATTATATAATAGAGAGTAGAATATGTGCACGCGCTTTTTAATCGAATGTTTTTCATTCCATTATCTGCGTTGGATTGTCTGGACATGGTTTTGTCCCATCTACATATTGCCACAGATCGTTTTTCACGAGCACTGCGCGCATTTTTAGCTTCATAGTATCATAGTTCTCCGCACTTAGCGGCTCAATTTTAATATACGCACCAGCCATTTTTCGTGGCTTTTTCTTTATTTTTTAATTAATCATTTACAACTTCAGCTTATTGGCATTCTGCGTTTTCTGGGCCCATAACCTGTTGGACTTTTCGTCCGCAGCAGAGTTCGCATATGTGTGTCCAACAAGAGAATACAAAGATCAATTAAAGATGAAAATAAAGAAGTTTAATTTATTCACCATACAAAATGTGCGCGTCTATTCATCGCGGCAGTTGACTCTAAACTCAAATATGTATGTACTTAAACTTGGCGTTGCCACTCTTATAATATTCTAGTGTGACCAGGTTTGCTGCTTTGTTATGACGTTACAAAATCAAACACGCCCTCTCAAAGTAGCAACACAATTCAGAAAATTTCAAATCTTAATTTAAATACGTGTGATGCCCAATGACGAAATACATACGAAAATGTTTGGCACTCTTATAATATTGTAGTTTGACAAGGTTTGCTGCTTTGTTATGACATTACAAATTCAAACATATAACACTCTTATTAAAAAAAGCAAGCAATTTAATAACATAACACAAATTGAAGAAACATATAGCACTCTTATTAAAAAAAGCCACATAATAATACAAATAGATGAAAAAGATTATGACGAAAATAATAGAGAAGAAAATGTAACACACTATAAAAGTAAATTTAAAAAGAAAAAAAATGTTAATAACAGCAAATACTTACAGCCGACCGACACCCAATCATCGGACTCATAATTATTATAATGACTCTTATGATGACACAAACTACAGCAGGAACAATCGAAATAAACCCTATTGAAAACAATCAGGGATTCATTCTATTTGAATCAGGAACAACTCCCAATTACATTCATGCACCACTGTCTTACAGTTAACATAACACAAATTGAAGAAACATTTGCATATACACACTCTTATTAAAAAAAGCCAGCAATTTAATAACATAACTCAAATAAATTACCTAATTGAAAAAATGTAAAGGGAAATGAACGGAATATGTATAACAAAACGCAATAGACGAGGACTGTTCAACCTTGTAGGCTCTACTTACAAATACTTTTTCGGTACACTAGACAAAGACGACAGACAAAATTTTGAACACCAAATTTCATCCCTATCCCAAAGCACCGTTCAGATTAGCAGTCTTAATCACAGTATTGGCAACCTTTATAACAGTATTCAAAACTAAAAATCTCCCTTTTAATACTTAATATTGAACACTTGTAGTGTACATCCCTGGTCTCTCGTTAAGATATCGATATTAGTGTTGATTAAGTCTCTAGGGACTAGCTTAGCCCTTTCTCAACTATCGCACCAATAATATCGATCAAAGAAAAAGTTGAGCTTTGCCATATCTAAGCCCTTGGTCCATCTCTTTTTCTCGACTTTTGAAAGGCATCATCCACGGAAATTTAGCGAGTTTTGCTGGTTTTAATACCAAGTAAGTACTGTGTTAAAACAGCAGATACTTATTGCTGGACAAGCTCTAATAATTTCCATGTGTTTCTCTAGACACTTATCTGCATAGCCCTGAGGAGCACCCAGCGGCACTATAATTATTTTCAACACTGGCTCAAGACAGCACGTGCTTGAGTCGGGCTCGTGGGCTCTGCTGCATTAATCGGATGAATATTGTAATTCTGACATATTAGTCAGTTACATATATTTGTGTATGGTGACGCTGCAAAGTGCAGCGTAGTTTGGCTTTTAACAAAACAGCAACACACACCGTACATCAACTTGGTACCAAGGATCTTGTCGGGGTAAGTGGAAGAAAATTTTATTGCACACGATATGATATTGCACACTAAGTTAATTATTAAATTCACTGACCCAAATATTAGTAACTTAGATCTATTAAAATTAATGAAAGAAAATGCCGAAATCGTAAAACTATTGTAGAAAGAAAAGTAAATACTAATGAAGAGGAAATGCACAAAAAAAATTTATCGCAGCAATCAATGTCCATTTAAAACAGTATTCGTCATTGTTTTTGATGTTCACTATTGCTTTTTTACGACTCAAACTTTTGGGTAGTGCGATAAAGGAGGATCCTCTGATGGGTTTATATTTATTAACGTTCATTTCCAATCGGATAATGTGAGTTAATGCCCATCCACTATCCTTCTCTTGGAAATTTTCCATTCTTGAGATTATTTACTCATGTTCCTCATACGTATAATTCGTGTATATCGGAATTGATAGTGAAGACTTCCATTTTTGATTGGAAAGACTTCACTTCCATGCATTCAATCTCTTGTTTTATTAAAACATATTCGGCGAAAAGCTCAAAATTCACTTTTATAGAAGTGTGAGCTTCAAGCAGACCGAAGAGATGGTGAAGGAGTGAAACTCTACATGTTATGCAATTTTCAACAAATCTTCAAACATGTTTGGCCATGCCCAGATGCATTATGGATTCATGTACCTGGTTAATAACAGAACATCTAAATCCACGAGGCACTACTGGCGAACAAAGGGTCTTTCCAATTATTTGTACAACTATATACAGAACTCCAACCCTCAATTCATATTTCTTAGACAAATCCAATGGAAATTCATCATTGTTCAACTTAGCAATGATTTCTACAATATCTTGAGCTTTCTGTTGCTCTGCACGAATCCAATTTTCAGATACTTCGGTTAATTTGATTCGTTTTTCAACAACCTTTGCATATTCAGGGGAGTTTCTGGGAGGAAGTGGATTTCTGGAAAAGAAATCAGCATGGGCCATACGCTTGACTTTTCTCTACTGTATATCAAAAT
This sequence comes from Zaprionus davidi, assembly GCA_018903715.1. Classification (NCBI taxonomy): domain Eukaryota; kingdom Metazoa; phylum Arthropoda; class Insecta; order Diptera; family Drosophilidae; genus Zaprionus; species Zaprionus davidi. Next base: position 109,165 of record JAEIGL010000041.1, on the reverse strand, counting down.
CGAATGTTTGTAAATAAGCGCACCAGCGGTAGACTCTAGGCAGCAATTCAATCGATTTTAATGAATTACAGTCAGTGAATATTACAAACTTTCTACCATGTAAGTAGTGTCGAAAATGCTTAACGGCATTAACCACAGCAAGTGTGCAAGTGTTTCAAATGAGGTATATTTAGATTCTCAAGAACTTGTTGTCTTACTGTAGTATTCCACTACATACGGTTTATTTTCAATTCTATCTAATCCAATTGCACTTGCATCGGTGTACAATTCAATCGGATGGGTCAAAGATAATCCAAACTGGCTTATTTGTAAGAATGTAAATAATATTTTTACGAATATCCTCATGTTCTTATTCCACTCGAAATAAATATAGAGGCTTCATTAGCTGTGAAAAGCCGGGAACGAACTTACGATGTTACGGGCTTAGGTGGTGGTAGAGCATTCAGAGATTCTATTTTACGCGGATTTGGACTAATCTCACCCGCTAGCACCTCGAATCCTAAATATTGGACAGAAGTCCTTAAGAAGAAGCATTTTTCAGCATTGAATGAAAACCCAGCCTTTCGTAAAATATCAATTTTTAGCCTCTCAAGTGCAGATTCTTTAGTTGGAGCTACAATCATTATGTCATCCATGTACAGGGTCCGCCATCTAACAATTTTTTTTTTTGAACTAGTGGTTATTTTAAGTCGTAACACTGAAGTTACATCTGATTTGACAGAAACTTAGTTTTATCCTTCCGCTGAACGAAAATGGTTGTGTAAACGATTGAGGAACGCGTTAAAATAGTGCAGTTTTTCTTTGAAAATTATGGTAATGTTGCAGAAAGTGTGCGAAAATTACGCACTGAAATGAGCCGTAACAAAGTACCGTCCGCTCCGTATGTGCGCTTTCTTTTGAAAAAATTGAGAGAAACCGGCACTATTATTGAAAAACTAAAGCGTGAGAAACCAAAAAAAGTGGGTACTGCCGGTAATATCGCTGCTGTGCGTGAGGCGCCCGGAACATCAGTGAGGGCGTCGCTCTCAACAATTGGACATTTCCGAGATGTCCCTTAGGCGAATTTTTGAAAAAAGACCTTGGTATGACACCGTACAAAGTTCAATTGGTTCAAGAATTGAAGCCACGAGACCATCCGATGCGGTTTGCCTTTGCCGAATGGCCAGATGAGCGCTTGACCGAAGACCCGGAATTTTACCAAAAAATCATCTTTTCCGACGAAGCTCATTTCCATCTTAGCGGCTACGTCAATAAACAAAATTGTCATATTTGATGATCGGAAAACCCGCACGTGATCGAAGAGAATCCAATGCATCCTCAGAGAGTTACTGTTTGGTGCGGATTTTTGGCCGGCGGCATCATTGGCCCATTTTTCTTCGAAAATGCGGCAGGAGCCGCCGTTACGGCCAATGGCGAACGCTACCGCGCCATGTTAACGGATTGGTTCTTCCCGGAAATCAAAGAGGAGGACTTGGACAATATTTGGTTCCAGCAAGACGGCGGTCCGTGCCACACAGCCAACGTTACGATCGGTCTTGTGCGCACTGTTTTCGGAGACCGAATTATCAGCCGAAATTCTGATGTCGGTTGGCCGCCTCGGAGCTGTGGTTTGACACCGTTGGATTATTATTTGTGGGGCGCCGTCAAAGATAAGTGTTATGTGGAGAAGCCAGCGGCAAGTCAAGCTTTGAAGGACAACGTTCGCGTCGCCGTTGCCGAAATACGGCCGCAAACAATCGGAAATGTCCTCAAAAATTGGGTCGGCCGTATGGCGTACCGCAAGTCCAGCCGAGGCAGCCATTTGAACGAACTTGTATTCCATAAGTAACCGGAAGAATTGTACTTTAATATGAAAAAATAAATTTGATGATCGGATGAACCGTTTTTGTTTTATTGCATTAAAAAAAAAAAGTTACGTGGCGGACCCTGTACACAATGACATAACATAATAAGCCATTTCGCCTAACGCCTCCATGACTGCTCTTTGGAAAACTGATGGTACATTCTTGAGTCCAAATGGCATCGACCGAAACTTGTACTGTCCGACAGGTGTGACGAATGCCGTATATTCGACAGAGATCGGACAGGGACCTGATAATAACCACTTGCCATATCCAAACAGGTAAACAACTTTACGCCTCGCAACTTGGCTATCTAAGCAGCTATTAATGGTAACGGAAACGTGTCGGCGACTGTATTTGAATTTAAGTCTCTATAATCCACACAAAGCCTAGCTGATCCATTCTTGTTTTTCACCAATAAAACAGGGCTCGCAAAGGGGGAGTTACTTGGTCAAATAACTTTGCTCTCTAATAATTCTTGAACTTTGTTTCGGACTACATCTCTCTTATTGGGACTCAATCTATATGGTCTTCTCTGTACAGTTTTAGTCTCATCAATTAATCGAATTATCATTTCACCTGAATTGATACGAGTGTGAAGCGTTCCCATTATAAACGAATCTTTGTAGGATTTTAACAATGTTATTACTTCATTTGTATGTTGTCTATTAATGTAGAGCACGTATTTACAGTTTGTGTTTTACAGTCTTTCGATTTAATTATTTCAACTCCCTCACAAGACACTACTGCAGCGTATCCCTGAACTAACTCTTCTCGTCCTAATACAATATTATTTGACATACAGTCATCTGGTATTAAATGAAATAAGTAGATATATAATGCGGGTTCTGGGACAAAAAGTGGAGTGAGAGATTTTTTAGGACAAAAAGTGGAGTTAGGTGGTTTCCGGTAAAAAAGGTACGTAATGGATAAAAAAAGTAGGTACGTGAGGGGAAAAAAGGTAGGTACGTGAGGTGGTCTCCTGTCACGTAGGTAAAAATTGTCAGGTGTAATATGGGCGCGGGTTCTAGGACAATGGGCGCGGATTCTAGGACAAAATGTGGAGTGAGTAAAACTGTATGCGGGTTCTGGTGCAAAAAGTGGAGTGGGGTAATAAAAATTAATGAGGGTGTGTAAATGAAGGTAATGGGTTGTGAGGAAGGGGATTAAGTAATAAAGGATCGATGAGTTGTTTGGGTGTATCGGTTATTTTTAGGTCATAATAGGGATAATTAGTATGCAGGGGAGCATGTGAAACTGAGAATGGATGATCGTGTTTGCATGCCCACGTGCCACAGGGTAAATGTGTTCGAGGTTGTGTGTGCGTGGGAAACTGAGCATGTATGATTGTGTTTTCTTGCGCAGGTGTTAGAGGGTGAATGTGTGTACGCAGGCGCTAGTTCACAGAAGCGTGTGACTCAAGATATCTTATTGATATTTGACAGTGCAATGTTATACAATTGAATTAAGACGGGGGCATAGTATACTTATCTTCTAGCATGGCTCGTTATCCCAATATTAAACCGATCGGTGACCAAATTTTTGTTAGTATAAAATATACGTGAAACTGAGTAGAGTGCGTTTGCTACATCAGTGAAAAAATAGAAAAATAAAACATATCATAGCACGTAAGATCACGTTTCCATCGTAGCACTGCTCCATAGGGCGTAGCTGGATAGGGCAATTAGTACGGGGTGATAACCATATTTATTCCTCACAGCCATAAACAAGAAGAAATGGTAAACCGAAACCGCCGACAATTCAATCGACGAGACGTGCACCTATGGCTCAATGAAATGCCTATGCGCTGCCATGAGGAAGAGAACCTGGACCTCCCACCGATCGAACCTGAAGACCTCATAGACGAAGATGACACCAGCACCGTCATCTTCCCAGGCGCCCTCCCGGTATCAGTCCCGGAGATCTCCTCTACCACGCACACACCCCCGGCCATCTCACTGGCAAGAGCAGTCGTGGGTGATGAAGATGGGATCTCATCCACCCGCCCAGCCAGAGCCCTAAAGTGGAGTGACCCAGGAACGGCAGCGGATACCTGTACCCAGGAGTTTCTAGAGTGCCAGACACTGCCAGAGCCAGTGGAGAGCTGGGAAGAGGCCCTGCATTTCTGTATGCAAGAGATGGAAGAGATGCTGGGCCCATCCATCGATGTGGAAGATATCGCGCGCAACCTCTTCGTACCCGGAGAAGATTGGGTTAAGGCGCCGCGGTCGTGGCGAGTGCATACGCAAGGGCGCCGCATCACTGCGTTACTGGAGGAGCAGATCCAGGATCGGCAACTCCACGACACCACCCGATGCCACCGATTCACGCTACGAGTCGAAGGCATCGGGTTCTGAGTGGTTATCGGCCGAGGGGGTTTAATTTCGATCCTGCATCATTAAAGTAAGGGGGTAAGAACTCATATTCTGAGCCCACAAATTTATCTTTATTTATTCTCTTTTATTTATATTTAGTTTAAGTATTACCACGTAAGAAGTAGAAAATAAAGTTTAAATTTTTGAAACCTCAAACTTATTTGTTATAAAAAGCTAAACAACATGTTTATTAGGATCCTTTATTACCTAATTCTCCTCCTTCATTTACACACCCTCTAGAACCCGCGCCCATATTACACTTGACCTTTTTACCTCAGTGATAGGGGACCACCTCACGTAAATACCTTTTTATCCATATTAATTAACATATTAATTGACTTGATAAGAAATTGTAGATCCGCTCCAGTTAATATATTTCCAAAGTCAGATATTAAAATATTAATTTTATTTATTAAATTTGTAAAATGATTGTTATTGTTTTCCTCCATTTTTTTAAAGATGTTCTCTCTCGCAACTCTCAAAGTAGTCTAAAATTTTATGAGCATTATTCAATGCACATACCCCTTCCGTACAATGTAGTGAACAAAATGGGAACTGGTTACCACTCATTTCTTTTAATGAAGGAGAACCAAGTTCATAAATATCTGTTATATCATAGTTTTTTAGAAAGTTTTTTTTTCCTTTACAAATTACTCGTTTTCCACTAGTTATTTTTCTTATATGTTGTTGTGCTTCTCTATAGTAATTCAAACCGTCATTCCAGCAAATTTTATGGTAGGTCTTTGTCATCCAAGCAGCAGTTTTTCTCAAGTGCTTATTTAATTTAGTAAAATCATATGGGGAATGTATAATGAAATGAGAATTGAGTGTGTTAACGTTTGTGTTACTAAAAACCACTCCAATTTCTTTTAAAATAAATTGTTTATTGTTTCCGTAGAACCCTTGAATATCAATCGATACAATTTCTTCACACATGTTGTTGTTGTTGTTATTGCTGATTGTTCTCGTTAATATCCGTTAAACAATGCGGTGAACTAATCCATTCAACGGGTTGTATTCAACTAACCGATCATGTAAGAGTATGCAATATAGCTGTGCACTTTCATTAGATGTAGCACTAAGCTCTGCTGATATCCTAACATCAATGGGACCAGATTTTACCATTTCATTTTGATATGATAAATCTACAACAACAATCGGAGCCTTATTTAGAAAATCGGTTGGGGAAAGCAATGGAGTTTCGTTTCGGTTATAGTAACTATTTTGAAACTTTGAATACATTTCATAGAGGAGTGCAAAACGATTCTTGTTAAAATCTAATTTTAAATCATCATATGGATATGTTTCAGAATTTAGATAGACTTTTAGATTGGTTAAATTGTTTGTGATAAACTTATTTCCTTCTTTAAACGCAATTAATGCGAATCGAGGTCGTTCACGGTTAGCAGCTAGTTTAACATTCCAAATTTGATGTGTACCCTGACTAAGTTTAGGGTTAATATAGGTATCCCAACTACGAAATGCTAATGGAAGATTAGCACCGCTTTTTATTATATCATACAATTTAATTTTAGCTGCATCACTGGGGGTTACATGAGGAATTTTCCATGTTATACTCGACATTTCCAGTCTTAAATTATTACCAGCGTGGGCTTCATCATAAACTTCATTCATATTTTTAGATATCAAAAGTACTAGTTCATGCTTGCAGTTTAATATAACTTTCTTAAAATCTTCAGCAAACCCAAGTAAATTTTTTAGTGGAACTGAATATTCAAAATAACTTTGTGAAGTAAAGTCTCCAGATCCAGTCCATCCAGAATTGTAAAGTCTCTTACTCTCCAGTTCATTCAAAGATACATAGTTCTTAATTGTAGAAGTAGTACCAACAAATCTTGTTCTATCAATCTCAACACCATTTATTTCATAACGTATTTCATCCAGAAAATATGCCATACAATTGTTTCGTAGTTTTGTAACAACATTTGCAGTTTCCAGTGAATTATTGTCGTTAACTTTACTAATGACACCATGAAAATTGATAAAACTCTCATGAGGGAGTACATACAAGTCCTGGTTTTGAATTGTAATTCTGATTTCATCATTAGGCTTAAATGATTGTTGGTATGGTGAATAGGTATGATACTCTTTTTTTGATATACTTTCGTCAAAGTAGGTTTTTTCTCGAACAGCTAATACTTCATTCATTATCATAATGATTTCTCTATATTAGTATGTTTGTTATTAAACTCGAAGCTTGTATCCCAATGATTTTAGAAGCAATTTATTTTTTAATGTTAGCTTATTGCTTTTCCTCTTTGAACCTCTTCGTTTAACTTTTCGAATGGAAGTGGGTTGCGGAATGTAAGTGTCAGCTCTTTTATTGTATACAATCATTGTATTAGTCTTAAATGCATACGAATTGTATATTTTTCACCTCGTAAATTTACTAAATCACCGTTTTGATCAGTTATGTGTATAGAAAGAGTTCTTATCTCTCTAGTGTTGACTGGTAAATAAATGAGATTATTAGGGGTTACACTCATTTTATACCCTGGTGGTACATTAATACCAAATTCATATAATGCATGATCCTGACCGCCATCAATGTATGTACCACTTACAATATTACACACCAAGCGTATTGTATTTATTTTAAAAATGTTTACAGGTTGGTCAGAAACATATGTTATTTTTTTATCTGCTTCTAGTATTCTCTTATTAAATCCAAATAAATTTCCAATTGACCTTTTTTTATTAAAATAAATAGGTTCTGTGCTTGTAGTAATATGCACTTTAAGTGTATTATTATTGCTTTCTATCTTGAATGTGTTATCAAGACCATCTGCTAATAATTGGTTTTTTAAAAAATCGTAAATATCTTCTAGTTCATATGATCCTATTGGAATTTCAATGATCTTATCACCAATATGAAATAAGTTGTTGCTATCATCGACATTGGGTATTGAATTATACATGTGAAAATCAATGAGTGCACACTCATATTCACCATTCAGTTCTATTGGCGGGAAAAAATTTGTGTTTAGTATGGGTTCACTCCCATTTAATGTGAGCGTGAATGATCTAACCATTTTGATATCTAATGATAAACTGGGCAATAATAGCATTCGCTCAATCAATATATTCTTAATTGACTATGAATTGATTGAAACCCTTTCTATACCGTCCCTTGTCTATATCATTATCTTTGCTTATTAACAGAAAACCGTATTTATCCTTCCAACACTTTTGACACATTTTCAGAAACGAATCATAACTCATATCTGTATTAATGTGGTCTCGGTAAATATGTCGCATATTTAAATCATCTTGTCTGAACATTATTATCATATTTGCGTTATCACGAATGAGGTGTTTCGGGATATGTGTATAGGTTTGACATAAGTAAAATGAATCAATATTATTATGACGACCCATGCAGAAATATGAACGGATATTATTCTGTTTTTCACATGCAACATCATCGAAAATCATAATTGAATTATTTTTAGCTTCGTTGGGTGGTAAAACTGTTTCATTTTCCGAGAAAGTATAGTACCCCATACCTTTTATCGGTTTCACTAGTTTTTCCAAATATTCGTACTTGGGTTGATACAAACTCTTTGAGAATAGATAAATGTTCTCAAATTTTAAACCGTTTGGGCTCTCGATTAAGCCGAGCATTAGATTAGTTTTACCACAGTTGGATGGTCCAACAACAAGTGCTCTTATTGTATTAGGTAAGAGGGGGCTATGACGTGGTAATCTTTGAGACAGTGATTGACCATCATTACCACTCTCAATGTTTCTAATACAAATATCTTGTTTTTGTTTTATTAAACGCATTGTCACTCACACACTTTACTTCATTCAATGAGAAATGCTCATCGATTAAACATCAAATAAAATGGGTAAACGCTTTTATAATTGTTCCAGTCATAATTCAAACTTGAAGCGAGGTGGTGGTATTATAAATAAAATAATTAATGGCTTACCTTTTGAAGCTCATCTACCTGGTTATAATTTTTGTGGTCCTGGTACAAAGTTATCTAAACGTTTGGCACGAGGCGATCGAGGAATAAATAAATTGGATGAGGCTTGTAGAATACACGATATCGCTTATTCACAGCATAAAGACTTAAGTCAACGACACGAGGCTGATAAAGAGTTGATAAACAGGGCTTGGGAACGTGTAAATGCAAAAGATTCTAGTTTAGGAGAAAAATCGTCAGCATATTTTGTTACAAATATAATGAAAGCAAAAAGGAAATTTGGAATGGGTATGAGAAAAAGGAAGAGGGGGGAAAAAATAATAAGAACAATAAGAAAAGACGTTGTAAACTGCGAATCAAGAACATTTCACATGTTATCAAATCAGGTATTCGAGCGTTAAAAGAAAAGAAACCATTAGACTTGATGAATGCAATTAGGGTTGCACGCAAAGCAGTTAGCAAATCAATTGGACGTCAGAAAAAAAACATAAAAGTTCCAAGGGTAATTAATGTACCGAAAATTGGAGGGTTTTTACCACTTGTTCCCATTTTAACTGCTCTCAGCGCTCTAGGTAGCCTTGCTTCTGGTAGTGCTGCTATTGCTAAAGCAATCACCAATGCAAACACAGGAAAAAAACAGTTGGAAGAGAGTAAGCGACATAATAAGAAAATGGAGAGTATTCATGTGGGAAATGGTATGTTTCTTAAACCGTATAAAAGAGGTTATGGATTGTATCTTAATCCGTTTAGAGGGGGTGTAGGAAAAGCAAAAAACTACTAGATAAGCTACCCAACAGAGCACTTTCTAATTTTGATATTGAAAAGTTTGCTCGAAAACATATCTCCCATTTTAGAGGTGTATTTATGAGAGATTCACTTCCAAGTTCCCCATGGATTCGTGAATCGGGTATCGTCAACTTGGATGATTCAACATCAGATGGTACACATTGGGTAGCTTATAATAAAAACGGAAAGAGCATACACTACTTTGATAGTTTTGGGAATTTACAACCGCCAAAAGAAGTTGTGAAATACTTGGGGAAAAATATTAACTATAACTATGTTAGAGAACAAAAACAATTTAATACATTCAACTGTGGCCATCTCGCACTTCATTTTTTACTAACTTTAAAGTAAGAGAACACAGAAAATGTTCTGTCCCTCTCTTCATCGACATGTTTTAGTGAAGATCCAATGGAAAAGCGAGGGTGTGTTCTCTCACTGTTCATAAAACCGGTACTTGCTACATGTTTGAGCTCACACAAAATGAGGGTTGAATGTTCTGTCCCTCTCTGCATCAACATGCCCTAGTGAAGATCCAATGGAAAGAGCGAGGGTTTACAAAGATATAGGACTGGTTCTCTCACTGGCTATAAAACCAGTACTTGCTACCTGTTTGAACTCAGTTGCTATTAGACAACTCTAAATTGAATCTAAAATGAGTAGGCAAAAATATTAAATATAACTAAATAATAAAAACTAGAAAAAATTACAACTAAAAAATGAGCAAATTTCAGAAAGAATTGAATGCAGTCAACGAGTTCAACGGATGATAACTAAGCCACTCTTAAGCAAAAGTAAGATACTGATGACTGCACCATTAAAATTTAAAAAAAATAATAGTATGAAAGAATAAAAAAGAAAGAATCTCCTTCTATTAATAATTCAACTATTGATCATGATGATGATAATGATGATGATGATGATGATGATGATGATGATGATGATAGTGATAATGATATTTACTATTCTCAATCAAATATAGAAAATAAATATAGTGATAATGAAATAAAATAAAAGAAGAAGAAGAAGAAGAAATTATAGAAAGTGATGAAGATCAAATACCTGATAATATTAATTTAAGTATAAATAAACTTTTAAATGATAATCTCTTGGATAAGGTTTATGGTCCAACAGGGTCTAAATCAAAACTAAAGTTGGGTAACAAACAACTAGAAGTAAAAAAAAGAAAAATTATATTATCAAGCGGGAGTACTTGGCCTATTACATTTGATTTAGTTTCATATAAAGAGATTTTAGAATAAACGAGTGTATATAAAAGAGATTATGATCCGAAAAAAACAAATTAAAGGAACTCGCGCATTTAAATATTCGAGAATTATTAAACCCTTGATATCGTCAACAACAACAACAACAGCAACAACAATAATAAAACCTGCAGCTGTATCTACACCAATTCAAACCATGAAAGAGAGGTAAGCTATGCTTATGAAGTTAAAACAGGAAATATCAAATTATGTCTATTGGAATAACGTTAACGAATTAGTTGAACGATTAAAAATTTTAATAGCTTCACAAGCTGCTGGTAATAACAATCATACAAATGAAATTCTATCAATAACAGAAGAGTTGCGTGAAGAAAAAATAATATACAAAAAAATATAGTAGTCATCCAGACATTTCAATTATTATCAAAATGTCTATTGACAAGTTTGGTAATTTTTCGAATAAATAAACAGTTTTAAATGATAATCCCTTTTGATAGGGTTTATGGTCCAACAGGGTCTAAATCAAAACTAGAGCTGGGGGAAACAAAAAAAACTAATATTAGTATTATCAAAGCGGGAGAACATGGCCTCTTACATTCGGTTTATACTCTCTAATTTTTACATCCATCTAACGAATTACTCTGTAGTTAAAACTAATTAGTTTCATATAAACGAGATTTTAGAAGAAACGAGTGTACATAAGAAGAGATTATTGATCCTTAAAAAACAAATTAAATGGAACTCGTGCAGTGAAATATCACTAAAAATTATTAAACCCTTGATATCCCTGAACAACAACATTACAATAAAACCTGCAGCTTTTCTACTACAATTCAAACAACAATTTGGTTTATCGAGTGGATTTGTTAAAATTAAAAGGGAGAAACCAAATATTTATTTATTGGCTTAATGACAGTTAACGAATTAGTTGAACGCTTACAACTTTTAATAGCTTCACAAGCTGCTGGTAATAAAGCAATCAAAATTCAATTAAATTCGTAACAGAAGTAGTTGCGGCAAAGAGAAAATAATATATCTAAAATAAATACAGTAGTCATCCAGACATTTCAATTATTATTCAAAATCAACCAATTTGACAGTGTCTTTCGAGTAATAGACAGTTTTTTTCTTCAATTTTTAAAAATAAGAAAACTTGAAAACCTAAGTGTGTATATCTTGAATAGTGATGGATATATAATGTAAAAAAACGAGTCAAAAAATTAAAAATCACAACGGAAAATGATTACTAGTGACTTAACAATAAAAATGCGTATTGCTGTTGGATCTGATGAAGAAAATTAATGAATTTGAAAGCGTTAAAGAAAACAATAATTAAGTCTTTTGAACAACGAAATATACGTATAACATCATTTGAAGATAAAGTAATAAATTTTTACTTATTAATGGCAAATCTCGATAGTAGCTTTATGAATACTTAATTATCGAGAAAATGAATTAATCTCTATTAGCTTTGTGAACAAACATTTAAAAACTCTGTCTGTAAAATCGATATATAAATAAATGGTATTATCAATGATTCTGGGTTCGAAGCCATATGGTCAATCTTATGATGTTCATCAAACTGTTATAATAAATGAAAAACAATAACCAGTCCAACGAATTACTCTAAAACTGATTTAGTTTCATATAAAAGATTTTAGAAGAAACGAGTGTACATAGAAAGATTATGATCCTAACAAACAAATTAAAGGAACTCGTGCAGTGAAAAAATACTAAAATTATTAAACCCTTGATATCGTCAACAACAACAACAATAAAAAACCTGAGCTGTATCTACACCAATTCAAACCAAGAAAGGAGGGGGTGGTGCTATGTTTATGAAGTTAAAACAGGAGAAACCAAATTATGTCTAAATTGGAATGACGTTAACGAATTAGTTGAACGCTTACAACTTTTAATAGCTTCACAAGCTGCTGGTAATTAACAATATTTCTTCAATAAACATAGCAATGAAATTCTATCAATAACAGAAGAGTTGCGTGAAGAAAAATAATATACTAATAAATACAGTAGTCATCCAGTCATTTCAATTATTATCAAAATGTCTATTGACAAGTTTGGACATTTTTCGAGTAATAGGCAGTTTTCTTCTTCAATTTTTAAAAGAAAACTTGAAAACCTAACAGGTGTATATCTTGATAGTGATGGACATATAAATGTACAACAAAAACGAGTCAAAAATTCTTCACCACCGGAAAATGATTTTGACTTAACAATAAAAGCGTATGTAGATGGGAAAGTAAATGAATTGAAAGCGTTGCAGGAGAAAACAATAATTAAGTCTTTTGAACAACGAAATATACGTATAACATCATTGGAAGATAAAGTAATCCATTTACTTAATTCAATGGCAAATTTCGATAGAGTTATGAATACAATTATCGAGAAAATGAATAACTTAACTAGTTTTGTGAACAAACATTTAAAAAAACCTGCTGTAAAATCTAGTACTATACAAATAGATGGTTCACTGATTCTGGGTAAAAATGCATATGGTCAATCTCCTGATTTATCAAAGTGTTATAATAAATGAAAAAAAAGATGAAGAATATCCAGAAGTTATAATAACGCCCCATAAAATGTAATGAAAACTTTAAATATAATATTCAATTGCTACTTACAATCATATTCAACATGTCACTTGATAAGTTCGGACATTATTCAAATAAAGTAGAATATTCAAAACACTTTAGGAAAGGTGTTGAAAAATTTGAAGTTTTATTCAATGACTCTGATGGTAATCTGAATGCACAGAAGAAAATATTTAAAAATTGTCTAACACCCATAAATGAAAACGATTTAACATCAAAACAGTATGTTGATGAAGAACTAGAAAAAGTTGTAAGAAATATAACTTCTTCAATTTCTAACGAACGGCGTCAAACAAAAAATAAGAAAAAAACATTAATTACAGAGATTGAGACAAACATTCTCGACTTCAACAAAAGAATTCCTAACTTAGAGACAATTGTGCAAAAACGAATTGAAGAATTGGATGGTATAGAACAAGATATTTTTGACTCCATTAGCTTTAACACTACTCTTAAAAGTGAAACCGAGAGCATAGAAAGAGTTAAACCTTTCACACATCATTAAAACTAAATTAGAATATGAAGCAGAAGAAGTCAATGGGGAAGAATAGTTTAAGGAGGTCAACGATGACGTCAACAACAACAACAACAACGAAAATGTTACCATCAACGAAGCGAGAAATAGTGAATGAATTACATCGATCATCAATTAAGAATTTTAAACGACGTAGAGTGATTGTGAAGGGTATCAACGACTTATGGCAAGCTGATTTAGTTGAAATGGGTGCATACAGCTCATCGAATAATGGGTTCCGCTATCTTCTAACTGTTATAGATTGTTTTTCAAAATATGCGTGGGGTGAAGCATTAAAAACAAAAAATGCTAAAGAAGTACACAAACCCAGAGCACAGGCAATTAGAATGAAAAAAAAAATTCAAGTCTGGTCGTGGTGCACCAAAAAATTTACAAACTGATAACGGAACTGAATTCTATAATACACATTTCAAGGCATTAATGCACTCTTATGAAATCAACCACTACTCTACATTCAGTTCCCTAAAGGCGTCAATTGTTGAACGTTTTAATAAAATCATTTGAAAAGGGCTATACTCCAAATTGGACAACAGAAATTTTTAGAATTCGGAAAATTCAAAGAACGTTTCCAACTACATATTTGCTCGATGATCTAAATGGAAACCCTATTGGGGGGAGGGTTTAATATAAAAAAAAAAAAAAAACAAATTTCCCACATACATATCTAGTGGAAAAAATTTTGAAACGAAAAGGGGATAGAGTGTTTGTACGTTGGCTTGGTTTTCCCACCTCTCAAGATAGTTGGGTACATAAAAATGAAATCCTATAAATATATTCAAACACATGTTTTATTCATTTTATCAAATTATAAATTAACATTATTAACATTTGTTTTTATTCATAATACAATTTTACACATTTTATACATTTTTTTTTTTTTATACATTTTATACATTATATATATTTTATACATTTTATACATTTTACACATTTAATAACTATTTTCTATCGTTTTTTACAAATAAATATGAGATCAAAACAATTGTCTAATGAATTCTTTTTTCTATTCGAAATTTATAGCCAGGGCCAGTTCAGCATAAAATAAATCAACTACTGTGTTCTCTTTATCTTCTTTATATCTCTTTAGTAGTGCTTTCTGTTGAACTGTTTGTTTTTCAACATTCTCTAACTCTTCAATTTTCTTATCCCAAACTAAAATGTTAGCATCATACAAGTTTATTTCTTCCACAGCCTTACGTTTCTGTATCCTATAATGACCATGAGCTATTGTGTTATGCAAATCTGGTTCTATGACTCTTTTATCATCTTTACTATCTAGGACTACTTTTGAAATTGTACTTGTCTTAAGCACATGGTTATCTGATCTAATCAACGACATTGTACCTCTCTTTTTTTCACCAGTATTTAAACATTTTTTATAATCAGCAAAGCCGATTCGCTTAACACAACTTGCCTTAACCCCTTTAGACTTTTTTACTTCTTGATCGCCAGGAACAAGAAATGAGTACATTTTTGAACGTAAGCCTACGAATTCACTCATAGGCTTCCCATTCAACTCATCTTTAAAAAACCCTAAGCGTTTCTTGTTAACGCTGCTAAAACCGTATTTCTTCAGGAGATCTGAATGATAATCAGATGTATCAAATTTCATCGGAAGATCTTCACGTATATCTGCGTAAAAATCATCAGTTTTAATCGTGTATATGAAAGAGTCTGTATCCATATAGTTTAGGCGTACAGACTCTCCGAATTTCGGTTTCATATACTGATAATGAAAATCATACATTTTCCATTTTGAAATGTCTAGCACAGCAAACCCTAAATAAATAGGCTTATCGTAATAAACATTTAACTTACGCATTTGGAATGCGCAAAAATTATCATTAAAATATTTCACGCTATGGAAATTGCTTTTAGCAATCAATGAGCGTGCGCAATCTCTTTTGCGGCCAGAGGAATCGGTTTGTGTTGCACTTTCCCATTCTGTAATTAATCTCACATTAACCCTTTTCTCAACGTTTTCCATAGTCTTGCCATAGACTGCGTTATTGAGAAGTTTAAAAAAATCTTTCTCAAACGAATTCTTAGCATTTGTTCTATGCAAAGTGTTAAGATCGATGTACGATTGCAGCCAAGGTTTTTGAAAGAATCGTACACCTCTATGGATTTTTTTTAAAATTAATCCATTTTGTAGACACTGTTTTAGTGTCCTGTAATGGATTACATAGTTTGACTTATGTTCTAAGTCAGCTATTAACTTTTTAACATGTGAATTGGGAGTGGGTTTTTTGTTTTTCGGACAGAACGGAAGATCGTTATGTTCATTATGAATTGAAAAGGGGTACTCTAGATCTACCTCAAGAATATATCCATATTCAGACTCATCGTCTATGCTAAAGACATCAAAGTCTTCTAGACTATCTAGAGCTAACCACTCGAACCCACCATATGGTAACGGCTGTGACATTGCCCAACCATACAAATTATTAGCGTCTAAATATACCAGATATGAAGAATCTTTTGTTTCATCATATTCCGGTAGATATTTATTATTCGCTTTTGTATATTTTTTGGTGCATTGTACTAGACCGCCACGTATACCTGATTGAATAAATCTATACATATCAATGTCTGTAAGAAGATCCAATTCAATCTTGGTACTTTTTAACATGGCGTCCCAAGATAGCCCTGGAGTAGTGAAGAACTGAGCAGGGTCTAGAGAGTATATGTTAATACATAATTCTCTGAAGTTTTCAAAGATGTCTGCCAATAGCAGAACATCAGTTTTCAAGTACAACTCTAAATAATCTTTTAGAGTTGTACATGAAAACGTGTTCCAAACATTCAGAGCATGTGTATAACTTTCTTCTGAACATTCAGATTCAGTTAAATTACTGTAAAAAGCTTCTCTTGGTGGTAGAGAAGTTTCTTCAAGTCTATCAACTGAACTTAAATGTTCATAGGGAAACACACCCTTTTTACGCATCAACTGAAACTGTGATTCGGACTTGAAAATATTTCTTGTAACGGACATTTGCGAATCATCTAGGTTAGACGCTAATTTATCTAACGAAGATGACATGAAACGGAAAGAATCTAGAAAACGAATCTCTAAATTCTTTCCATCGGACATTGTAAGAAATTTTGAAACAGAAATATACTGTTCCTTATTGAGGGGCACTACGTTAAGTTGTCCAGGTATATTTGCCAACTCGTTAATAAACAAGTGACAATCATACCTAGTGAAATTATGAAAAAATACTGGTATAAAATTAGGTACTTTATATTTCAAGTTACAGGAATTGTGTGCAGCACCCCTGAATTTACCTGTAAAATGGCAATGATCTCTAACTCTATCTTCTAACAGGGGTGCTGCACATATAAAACAATTCTTGCTCTCCTGAAACTCGACTTCGTCATCAAAAGACATTTGAATCGGAACATTTTTTGATAAATAGCTATCATAAATATTTGTGACATTCTCTACTAAGCTATCTATAAATGCTGAACTGGCCCTCTCACTTGTTTCTAACTTAAAGCTACTTAACTCATTATTATATGCACACTTTATATAGTATGCATATGATATAGGTAAATGTAAATTAATATCTAACATTTTGTCACTCACACTATCATTCTTCGGTTGAAGAATGGCTTCGAAATCAGCGTAGACGGCGAATGGTACCTTAACTTCCTTCTGGTAGTTCTTATAACGAAGAACTGTATTTTTTCCAGACGGTAGTTGGCACACCTTCTTGCTGCATATCTCGTGATGACGAGTGGCTGCTGCCTCACTCGTAGAATAGTTCAAACAAATATTGCAGAACCATTGTCTGCGCTTGTGGCTTCCAGTCTGTGATGTCACCAATCTATGAAGAAAATATATATATATATCAAATTAGTATATATGGTATATGGTAATTATAAGTACTAAAATATATATATAATTTTTTTTGTTTTTTCTATGTGTACTTACCGTGAAAGATTTCTAATCCATGTGTAGTGAGCCTTCTCATCGCTTTCCAGCAACAACATGTTGATATGATGTTGTTTGACGTCTTTGGGATAGAAGATGGGGCCGATTATATTTCCCTTTTCCAGATCATATCCAAACACTGTTATGCTGATCAATGGGTTTTTATCCATAAACTTATTAATATGTTTAGGATTTAGTGGGAACTCTAAACCTTCAAAGTTCAAAACAATATTGTTCACTTTGATTTTGTGTTCAGATATCCTTACATCATATGATGTACATCTTTCAGGATGTTGATCATTTCCCTTTATCGCAGCAATCACTGTCCATTTGAAACAGTATTCGTCATTGTTTTTGACGTTCACTATTGCTTTTTTACTACTCAAACTCTTGGGTAGTGCGATAAAGGAGGATCCTCTGATGGGTTTATATTTATTAACGTTCATTTCCAATCGGATAATGTGAGTTAATGCCCATCCACTATCCTTCTCTTGGAAATTTTCCATTCTCGAGATTATTTTCTCAACATGTTCCTTATACAATTCATGTATATCGGAATTGATAGTGAAGACTTCCATTTTTGATTGGAAAGACTTCACTTCCATGCATTCAATCTCTTGTTTTATTAAAACATATTCGGCGAAAAGCTCAAAATTCACTTTTATAGAAGTGTGAGCTTCAAGCACACCGAAGAGATGTTGAAGGAGTGCCTCGCCTGCTTCCTGCAGAAAATCATTAGGCATTATCAAGCCTGCCTTAGTATTAATGTAGAGGTACTGAAGAATCCTTCCATTGAATAAATCAGTGTTTTTGTAAATCCTGTTATCAACAGGTTCAATAACACGTCTCTTATGCTGCTCTGTACGATTATGATGTGACCAACTTATATTATTTTGAAGAGTCACATTACAGAGCGCACAATGCTTTATATTATTCCTGCCTCCTCTGTTTAAACCCATTTCTTGATGTTGCTGTTGTTGTTGCTGCTGTTGTTGTTGTTGTTGTTGTTGTTGTATGGCTGATGTTGTTGTTGTGTTGCTGATGTTGTTGTTGTTGCTGTTGTTGTTGCTGCTGCTGTTGTTGTTGTAGTTGCTGCTGCTGTTGTTGTAGTTGCTGATATTGTTGTTGTTGCTGTTGTTGTTGTTGCTGTTGTTGTTGTTGTTGCTGTAGTTGCTGTTGTTGCTGATATTGTTGTTGCTGTTGTTGTTGTTGCTGCTGTTGTAGTTGCTGTTGTTGTTGTTGCTGATATTGTTGTTGGAGTTGTTGATATTGTTGTTGTTGCTGTTGTTGTTGCTGTTTTGTGTTGTAGTTGCTGTTGTTGTTGTTGCTAGTTGTTGTTGTTGTTGTTGTAGTTGCTGTTGTTGTTGCTGCTGTTGTTGTTGCTGATGTGCTGCAGATTTATTGTTGTATGTTGTCTGTTGTTGCTGCTGTTGCATTCTGCTGCAGCGATTTCATTTAAACCCTTGGTGGAATATATTCCGTTTAAAGCCATTTCTACACTTATAATGTTTTCACTTTTTTCTATTTTTTTTTCGCTGATGTAGCAAACGCACTCTACTCAGTTTCACGTATTTTTTTATACTGACAAAAATTTGGTCACCGATCGCCTTAATATTGGGACAACGAGCCATGCTAGAAGATGAGTATACTATGCCCCCCATCTTAATTCACAAGAATTGTATAACATTGAATAGAAGGACAATAGGTTACAATGTTTTTGTTTACACAATTAGTATGCTTGATCATCGACACGGTTAAGGTAGCGATCAATTAGTATGCTTGAGGACACGCTTATCATAAATCATAACAATATCGTTTTCATGCTCACCGACACAAAAGGGACTTGTTGAACTTGTTGAACAAGGGTCTCCCGGAGTGTCAAATATCACGGTTAACAACGCACAAAAGGAACAATGCACACATTAACTTGTTGAACAAGGGTCTCCCGCACTGTCAAATATCAATAAGATATCTTGAGTCACACGCTTCTATGCACTGGCGCCTGCGTACACACATTCACGCTCTAACACCTGCGCATACAAACACGATCATACATGCTCAGTTTCCCACGCACACACACACACACCCTCGAACACATTAACTTGTTGAACTAGGGTCTCCCGGACTGTCAAATATCACGGCTAACCCCACAAAAGGGACAATGCACACATTAACTTGTTGAACTAGGGTCTCCTGGACTGTCAAATATCAATAAGATATCTTGAGTCACACGCTTCTGTGCACTAGCGCCTGCGTACACACATTCACCCTCTAACACCTGCGCATGCAAACACGATCATACATGCTCAGTTTCCCACGCACACACACACACACCCTCGAACACATTTACCCTGTGGCACGTGCGCATGCAAACACGATCATCCATACTCAGTTTCACATGCTCCCCTGCATACTAATTATCCCTATTATGACCTACAAATAACCGATCCACCCAAACAACTCATCGATCCTTTATTACCTAATCCCCCTCCTCACAACCCATTACCTTCATTTACACACCCTCATTAATTTTTATTACCCCTCTCCACTTTTTGCACCAGAACCCTCATTCAGTTTTACCCACTCCACTTTTTGTCCTAGAATCCGCGCCCATTGTCCTAGAACCCGCGCCCATATTACACCTGACAATTTTTACCTACGTGACAGGAGACCACCTCACGTACCTACCTTTTTACCCCTCACGTACCTACCTTTTTATCCCTTACGTACCTTTTTTACCGGAAACCACCTCACTCCACTTTTTGTCATAGAAAATCCCTCACTCCACTTTTTGTCCCAGAACCCGCATTATATATCTACTGAAATATTACAATTTAAAATTTTTTTTTTATAAATATTTTTTTTTATATTTTTTTTTTTTATAAAAAATTTTCCTTTTCCGTTTTTTTTTAAGTTTTATTTTTTTTTTTTTTTCCGCTTAGCTTGTTAGAGAAACTTTCTTTAACTAATGACCACTCCGCTCCAGAATCGAAAATAATGGATATGTAATTCTCTGCATCCCACAAAAAAATTGTTAAATTTCCCAAAACCAAAAATACAACAATCTTTTTAGTTTCCAATTCTTTTTTTTTTCTAATTTCCTTCATAACCCTCCGACTATAATATATCCAAGGAATTTTCCGTTTTTATAATAAATTTTTATTATTTTTAAAAAAATGGGGTAAAACGTCTCAGTATATCCATAACGCTGTTGAAATAATTGCTTAAATTCCAGCCAGGTCACACCTGAATTCTCGATTTTTATTTAACCCAAACAAAAACAACAATCTTTTTTTTTTGTGTTTATTTCTTTTTTTTTATTACCTACCAACCCCCCCTCCCACCAAATTTTTATAACTTTTACTCCTTTTTTGGTATAAATTTTTTTTATTTAAAAAAAAAAATAGTAGGTAAAATGTATATATATAAACATTTTTTTTAAAAAATTTATAAATTCCAACCAGGTCCCACCCGCATACCCATAAATAGCTATTGGGATGCGCTTCCTTCCAGCGATTTAGTTAATACCAATATAAAAACACTGCCTTCCAGTGGTTACTCACTTAAAACAATGTCAACTGTCGCACACCATTGAGTAGCGTCAGTGCCTGTAATGTCGGCGTTAAATTTTAGCAAACTTACGACATTTTGTGTCGGTTCGCGTGCCGCTGCTTCTAAAGTCATGCCCAATTCTAAAAAACTTTGGTGTCCCATCAAAATACGCAGATTATCTTCTTCTCCGACACGGCCATTCTGATAAATTACACGTCCTCGTGTATGTGCAACATACAATTATAAATCAGAAATTGACACTGTATTAAATTTAATGTTATAATCAACTTAGTAATTTCTTTTTCATAAACAATCTTGTTTTTTTCAGTAACATAAACTTCTTTCTTCATACTAATACATTTCATCATATTCCAACTTTAATCCTTCTTCAAACAACTCTTATAATTTTTCATATTTCAACTTAAATACTCTTTTAACTCACATATTTCACTTAAAAATTTCTTCAAATAAGTCTTTTATTTTTCATATTCATCAGTTAAATCCATTTCATATTTTTTTTTTTTTTTCAAATTACAATATTATCAAAATACCACTCTAGGGTCAGGTGCCGCCACTTAGCAATCGACACCTTCCGCCAATCTACTGTCTATTTCAACAGCTTCCATTACTGTCTTTTTCAACAGTTTCCATACCGTCTCTTTCAACGGCTTCACTACTGTCTCATTCAACAGCATCACTACTGTCTTTTTCAACAGCTTCACTACTGTCTTTTTCAACAGCTTCATTACCGTCTCTTTCAACGGTTTCATCTGGCGGGTTAACCTCGATTCCAGCTCGCTTGGCACCTGCCCATTCGGCAATCTTCTTAATTTTTCATGCGCACATTTATACCGTCTGTTACTTTTCATACTTTTTCATGTGTATCTATCGTTCTCCAATACCTCAGTAATCTCGAAAGGACCTCTAT
Organism: Zaprionus davidi; assembly: GCA_018903715.1. NCBI lineage: Eukaryota > Metazoa > Arthropoda > Insecta > Diptera > Drosophilidae > Zaprionus > Zaprionus davidi. Next base: position 87,423 of record JAEIGL010000041.1, on the reverse strand, counting down.
ATTTAGGTTCAAGTTTTAGTCGCATCAATTAATCGAATTATCATTTCACCTGAATTGATTCGAGTGTGAAGCATTCCCATTATAAACGAATCTTCGTAGGATTTTAGCAATGTTATTACTTCATTTGTATGTTGTCTACTAATGTAGAGCACGTATTTACAGTTTGTGTTTTACAGTCTTTCGATTTAATTCTTTCAACTCCCTCATAAGACACTACTGCAGCGTATCCCTGAGCTAACACTTCTCGTCCCAATACAATATTATTTGACATACAGTCATCTGGTATTAAATGAAATATTACATTTATACTATTATTATTGTGGGAATGATCTGGCAACACTGAGTCAGATGGCCCAAAGAATAGTCGACATAATGGCAACGACGTAGATTTATAAGAAGAAGAGTTCGAGTTGACGACGCGAAGAGAAAAGACGTAAAAGAGCAAGGCTGACGCTCAATTAATGACGATCAAATTAAAGAATTAAAAGATTAACTAAGACGACATGAAGACTTAACTAAAGTACTAACAAATTTTAAGGAACTACGAGGGTCGTTTGATAAGTCCGTGACTTTTTGAATAAAATATATTTTTTTCGTCAAAGAAGCGTTTTATTTCTCAACATAATCTCCTTTTAGCTCTATACATTTAGTCCAGCGTTTTTCCAATTTTTTTATTCCTTCCAAATAATAGGTTTTCTCAAGGCCCTCAAAATAGTCGTTTGTTTCTGTGATGACCTCTTCATTTGACCCGAATCTCTTACCGCCGAGCCATTTCTTCATGTTTGGAAACAAAAAATAGTCACAGGGGGCTAAATCTGGAGAATATGCTGGATGGGGTAGCAGTTCGTAGCCCAATTTATGAAATTTTGCCATGCTGACTACACACGTGTGCACCCGTGCATTGTCCTGATGGAACAGCACTTTTTTTTCGCCAAATGCGGTCGTTTCTGCTTCAAATCAATATCGAATCTGTCCAAAAGCTCTGAATAATATTCGCCGGTGATCGTTTTACCCTTTTCAAGGTAATCGATGTGAATGATACCTTGTGCATCCCAAAAAACTGTGGCCATGACCTTGTTGGCCGACAGACCCACCTTGGCCTTCTTTGGTGCACGTTCACCCGGAGAAACCCACTGTCTTGATTGTTCTTTGGTCTCTGGTGTGGTGTGGTGGATCCATGTTTCGTCTACGGTAACGAAACGGCGCAAAAATTCGTTTGGATTGCGGTTGAACATCGCCAAACACTCCTTTGAAATGGTCACACGGTTGCGCTTATGGTCGTGTGTGAGCAATCGCGGCACCCATCGCGCGGAAAGCTTTTTCATGTCCAAATAATCATGTAAAATGTGATGTACCCGTTCAGTTGAGATGCCTACAGCCTCAGCTACCTCACGCACTTTCATTCTCCGATCATCCAATATCATTCCATGGATTTTGTCGACGATTTCTGGCATGACGACCTCTTTTGGGCGACCTGAACGTTCGGCATCACTTGTACTGGTACGACCACAACGGAACTCAGTAAACCATTTCTTAACCATTGAAATTGATGGTGCCGAGAGGCCCCATAATATTTATCAAGTCTTTCCTTGGTTTCGGTGATGGATTTTTAGGCAAAAAAAATAATGCTTAATTAGCACACGAAATTCACTTTTTTCCATTTTCGTTAAAATTCACGAGATCGTCTGCTTTCAATGCCTATAAAACGCAAACCAAAAAACTCAACCTAAAGAAAATCAATAAATAAAAAGTCGGTGTAAAAACAATATAAATATTATAAACAAGTGAGCTAATAAGTTAAAAATTTCAAGTAATATTTCATACATATCGTGTTTGCAACAACGTCAAGTATAACGGAAGAAAAGGGGAACAGAAAACGCATGTACATTTTGGCGCCGCGCGCGAATTAAAAAAAAAAAAAAAAAGTCGCGACTTTCAGAATACGACGCGCTAATAAAGCAGATGCTGAAGAAAGAAAGAAAGGATAATATTCTGCTTCTTCATAAATTTATATTTGAACAAAATGGTGATAGACAAAATCAAAATCGGTTACGCGAATTTAAAGGGTTTGAATATGACGAAATAAATGAAAAATTTATTAAAAAATGGATTACATAAACGATAATTTAACAGAAGCAGATCTAGTGTTAATATGTCATTTATTAAACGTTCCGCATAATAAAACTAACGTTGCCTTGCATATTTTTTGCAATTTAAAGAAAGGAAATTTGCTGAGTGACGCTGATTTTAATGCCAACGACGATGCAGATAAAATCGAAGACGATGATAACGAAGACGATCAAAGCGATGACTACGAACACGCACAAAGTTTGGTAGGCTGTGACAATCAATGCGAAACGGCAGAATTGGAAGAAGTAAATGTGAGAAGCAAAGGAAAACGAGTGAACTCTACAGTGATGGCACGAAGTAGTGATGCCAGTATAGGAAATAGTTTAGCGACTCCGAGGTTCGCTTTAAACTTTCGTGACATTGAAGATTCGATTCGTAAATTTAGTGGTGACGATACACTTTCGATTGAAGTATGGTTAGAAGACTTTGAAGATACTGCACAAGTTATGCAATGGGATGATTTACAAAAATATATTTTTGCCAAGCGATCATTAAAAGAATTGGCACGAATGTTTGTAGCTAGTGAGCGCGGTATATCAAGATGGCACAATTTAAGAAAAGCCTTATTAAACGAGTTTAAAACAACAAACAGTGCTCAATTACATAAACAATTGAGTGATCGTAAAATAAAGAAAGGTGAAAGCTTACAAGAATATTTTTTGATAATGAAAGAACTATCTTCTCGCGGTGATATTGACAATAATTCACTAATGGAATATGTGATTGATGGTATAAACGATTTCAGTGTAAACAAATCAATTCTGTATGATGCAAATAATTTAAAAGATTTTAAACAAAAACTCAAGTGCTACGAAACAATGCGTAAAAAATATCAGTTTAATCGCCGTAATGATAAAAACAAAAACGACATAAATGAAAAAGAAAATACAGCAAAAATAAATCATGAAATAAAATGTTTTAATTGTGGTGAGAAAGGACATACATCTAATAACTGCGTTGATAAACTTAAGGGGAAAAAGTGTTTTAAATGCAACAATTTCGGGCACATTTCCAAAGAATGTCAAAGTTCAAAAGACAATTCAAACGTCACAAATATGCGCAAGATAGCTAATGATTCAATGATGTGTAAGACTGTGAAAATTAAACAAAATGAACTAACAGCGCTTATTGATACGGGCAGTAAACATAATATAATGACGATGGATACCTTTAAAAATTTAAATGCTAAACTTGCTGAAACTAACGTATTTCTTATTGGATTTGGAAATAAAAATAATAAAAGACAGAGTGAAACCTTTTGGTCGATTTGAACAATCTTTTATAATAGACAACGAAGAGTTTATCAGTATTTTTCTGGTAGTGAGCACAGAGTTACTAGACGTTGATTTAATTTTAGGTGAACAGTTTTGCAAGCAAGCAGAAATAAAAATAACACTTAGTGGAATAACGATTAAAAAGATTCAAGATAAAATAGAAGAAGAAGACTTTCTAATGAAAATAGACACTAGTGAAGAGATTGAACTAAATATCGACGAAAGGGCAAGTCCACAAATTAAAAGTAAAGTCGTAAACCTAATAAACAATTATAAACCGATTAAAACTAAAACAACACAAATTCAAATGCGCATAACATTGAAGGAAGACACTCCGATTTTTTCACGTCCACATCGATTGCCCTACTCCGAGAGACGCATTGTGGACAATCAGATTGAAGAATGGCTCAGAGACGGCATTATTCAGCAATCGGAATCAGAATACAGCAGCCCAGTAGTATTGGTGAGAAAACGCGATGGATCACCACGACTCTGCGTAGATTACAGACGCATCAATAAACTGATTATACGAGACCATTTCCCTTTGCCGCTAATTGAAGATCAGCTGGATCGACTACAAGACGCTAAAGTTTTCAGCACGATCGATCTCAAAAACGGATTTTTTCATGTTGACGTAGAAAAGAACAGTCGTAAGTTTACTGCATTCGTAACTCACAATGGTCAGTTTGAGTTTAAGAGAGTTCCGTTTGGTTTATCCAACTCTCCGAGTGTTTTCCAACAACACGTTAATGCAGTGTTTAGAGATTTCACAACTCAAGGTATAGCTTTACTTTATATTGATGATGTCATTATACCAGCGAAAGACGAAAACCGAGGCAATTAAAAACCTGGAAATAGTTATTCACAGATGTGCAGAATATGGCTTGATGCTAAACATAAAAAAGAGTCATTTTTTGAAGACTAAAATAGAATTTCTTGGCTATATAATCATTGAAAACCAAAAAATAAGTCTTTCTGACGAAAAAACAAAAGCCGTTACTACCACGAAATAACAAAGAATTGTTGAGTTTTCTAGGACTTGTTGGTTATTTCCGAAGATTCATACCAGGATTTGCAAGTGTTGGGAAACCTCTTACCGATCTAACAAAGCAAGATGCAAAATTTCATATGGATGAAAAAGCTTTATTCGCAATCAATAAGCTAAAAGAAATTATAACAATGAAGCCTGTATTAAAGATTTACCACCAACAACACGAGACGGAGCTGCACACAGATGCTTCGATGGAAGGATATGGAGCGGTCCTTTTACAAAAATCACCTGACGATAACCTGATGCACCCTGTCTATTATATGAGCAAGAAAACGTCCGAAGCTGATAAAAACTGTCCAGTTATCATTTGGAGATTCTAGCAGTTGTAGAATCACTAAACAGATTTCGTGTTTATCTTCTAGGTATCCGTTTCAAGATTATTACAGATTGTAACGCCTTTGCTAAAACGATGGACAAAAAGAATCTCTTATCTACACGAGTAGCTCGATGGGTTCTCTTGTTACAGGAATTTGATTACGACATTGAACACAGGAGTGGAACACGAATACGTCACGTCGATGCTTTAAGCCGTCACCTGATCATGATTATTAAGGACGACACCGTACATAGCAAAATAAAATCTGTGCAAAATCAAGATGACGAATTACGTGCTATTATGGACATCCTCGCAGAGAAGACATCACACAACGGATATTTAATGAAGTTTGGTATTTTGCACAAGGTGGTCAACGACGACGAGTTAATTGTAGTACCTCTTGGAATGCAAAACGAAATCATAAAGCAAGCACATGAAAGAGGACATTTTTCAGTTAAAATGCAAAAGACCTTTTAACTAAAGACTTTTATATTCCCAGACTCGACGAAAAGATCCAAAAGCATATTAGTCACTGTATACCCTGTATTGTGTCTAATAGGAAACTAGGCAAAAAGGAAGGCGAACTCAACCCGATTCCGAAGAACGAGCAACCACTTCAGACTTATCATATAGACTTTCTTGGACCTTTGGAATCTACGCACAAGCAGTATAAGCACATACTTGCCGTAATAGATGGATTTACCAAGTTCTGTTGGTTGTATCCTACAAAGACGACGGCAGCGATTGAAGTTACGATGATACTTAAGACGCAAAGTATGACCTTTGGGAATCCAATGCTTATAATCTCCGACCAAGGAGCTGCTTTCACTTCTGAAGAGTTTAAACAATACTGCGCAGATGAAGGAATCAATCATCACGTAGTTACAACAGGATTACCACGTGCTAACGGACAAGTGGAAAGACTTAACGCGGTCATTGTACCTGTTTTAGCTAAGCTTGCTATATAGGACCCCTGTAAATGGTACAAATTTGTTGATATGGTTCAGCAAAATATAAACTCAACTTTTTGTCGAAGTACCCAAAAGACGCCATTCGAACTCTTTATTGGTACCAAAATGCGGACAAAAGCTGATGTGGATATACAAAGAATTATAAACGACGAGATGATCCAGATTTTTAATGTAAACCGAGATGAAATCCGACGGCAAGCGAAACAACAAATTATCAAAATGCAGAATGAAAACAGACATACATATAATTTATGACGTAAGACGGCCAACACATACAAGCTAGGAGAGCTAGTTGCCATCAAGCGTACGCAACTAGTTGCAAAATCATTAACGTAAAGACGAATAACACTTATAACGTCATTAAAGATGCAGCATTTAGCGATGGACCAAAAAAGACGACGACGTGTGCTGAATATATGAAGCCCTGGATGAGCATGAATGACGACGCATTCGAGACGAATGCAGTGTAGGATGGCCGAGTTGTGGGAATGATCTGGCAACACTGAGTCAGATGGCCCAAAGAATAGTCGACGTAATGGCAACGACGTAGATTTATAAGAAGAAGAGTTCGAGTTGACGACGCGAAGAGAAAAGACGTAAAAGAGCAAGGCTGACGCTCAATTAACGACGATCAAATCAAAGAATTAATAGACTAATTAATTTTAAGGAAATATATTGAAGTATTATGAAATAAAATCATTTAATTTAATATTAAAACAACCATGAATTTAACACATCAACTGTGACTTGAACTTTAAACAAAACAGTTTATACCCAAGTTATTATTATTATGAGAAAGGGAGTCTCCCAGTAGAGAAGGTGCGAGGCACTGCGACCAGAAAGATCTTTTGTACCTGTAATGCTCTACCTGTATGCCCTATCTTGACAAAAGCTGTTCTGCTTCTCTAATGAAGCATAACAGGTCTTTCGTCGAGGAACGGACAATGTGCTCGGGAACTGCGATTTCCACGTGCAGATGCTTCCTCCTAGTCCATACCAAGACTGGACAATCACACAGGCTGTATTTGGTGGTTTCGTCGTCCTCTCTACAGAGCCTGCTCTCTGCATCTGAGGACAGACGCATTTTTGCGAGGTGATAGTTCACCACGTGGTGGCCACTAAGGTAACCAATAAGGAGATAGAGATCTGTCCTGGAGAGTAGGTTTGTTCTTCAGTTAACCGAGGGATTCGTAAGCTGTTTAGCCTGCCTCATGCCTGGTTGGAAGAACCAATAGCGTTCGGTCAACTTATCTGCCCAAGTTTTCACAAGGGATGAGATGGTTGACCACTCCACGCCGCAGAAGGGTTCGGTGCCATGCAGAGAGACTGATGACCCCGCCCTCGCTAGTTCATCCGCTAGCTCGTTGCCCTCGAAACCAGAGTGTCCAGGTACCCAAAGGAGGGTAACTTTGTTTCTATTGGACAGCCTCTGGAGGCAGTTCCAGCAGTCAGCCACCATACGTGAACCTACTCTTTTTGAGGAGAGGGCTAGTATGGCATCTTGGCTGTCCGAGAAGATATAAATATTCGCTCCTCTGATCCCCTTCTCCAGGATAAGACGGCAGCTCGATGGCATGAACCTCGGATTGAAAAACTGTGGGCCACTTGCCCATGGCAATCGAGGTTTTGGAGTTGGGACCAACCCCCTGATCAGTCTTTCACCCGTCGGTATACCAGTGTATGCCGTGCGGGTCACTGATGGGGTTGCCAGCATCCCAGTCCCTGCGGTCTGGGATGACGGTTCTGAATTTTGCACCAAAGAGGAGTTCCTTGGTCATAGAATCTGATCTGGAGCAGATCTCTAAGCCAGGAATATCTTTGATTAGTCTAGCATGCCCTGATTCGGTTGCTAGAAGCCCAGATTGGAGCTTGATTTTAAGAAGGCTCATAGCTGCGACTTCTTTTATATGGATATGCAGAGGAGTCAGGTTCAAGATTGATTCCATTGCTGCTGTGGGACAGGTGCGAAGTGCACCCGTCAGAGAGAGGCAAAGCAGCCTATGCAGTTTAGTGAATTTGTTGATGGCGGTGACCTGCGTAACCTTAGGCCACCACACAGTAGCGGCGTAGGTGACGATGGGTCTTACCATCATCTCAAATAGCCACCGAATGATGCATGATTTGACGTCATCGTGACTGGATAGATCTGGGTTCGCCACCGAACCTGGGAAGTGGACTTGTAGTAGAAGGTCAAGTGCTTCCCTGCGATCTTGAGTGAAAGAGCCATCTGCTCTTTTAAGAAGCCCTATCCCATTAGAGGACCCTTTAGCCAATACTTTGTGGAGCCTCGCTGCCTCTGGCAGCGATTCAATGCTACCACAGTAGCTGCGCCACGTATCGCGTTCAGCACGTCTAATGTTTTTATTATAGTTAGTTAGAGCGTCCTTATAGACGTTCCAACTGACGCGGTTAGATCTTGCCCTATTGAATAGGCTCCTAATCTTCCTTTTTTGTACAGACAGTTCCTCGTCCCACCATGGAACTTTTCGGTTGACATTTAACGTCTTCTGAACAGAGCTGTCCTCGAAGGATGTGATTAGCACATCTTGAAGCAAGTTGGCAGCAAGTTCTATCTCACTGATAGAATTTGGCTTGCTGATCAACAAGTCTGCTTTGAAAGCCACAGAGGCTTTGAAAAGTTCCCAATTTGTCTTTTTGGGACAGAAGGAGTTCTGACGGATCTCGACTTGGCCAGGTAGGTCGAACCTGATGTGCTGATGGTCCGACAAGGTGGCTTCGTCTGTGACCCGCCAGTTTACCAGCGAACTCCCAATAGAGTTACTGACTAGGGTAAGGTCCAAAACCTCTTACCTAATCGCGTTAATAAAAGTTGGCTTACACCCTATGTTAGCAACATCTAATTGACAACACAATAGATATTCTAAAAGGGACTCACCACGTTTGTTTTTATCGCTGCTGCACGAGATCGTGTGATGCGCATTGGCATCGCACCCGATCATGAGCGGCTTGTTGTGTAGGCGGCAGAAGTCTACCAACCGCTGAACCTCTGTGGGAAGGACATCATCCACGTCGCCCTGGAAGTAGGCGGAGGCGATCACTACCTCCCGGACGCCTCTAGCCGTGGCTACCTCAATAGCCATTGCCACCAGGTCCCTGTGAATGAAATTTGGTAAAGGGAAGTGTCTCACATTGTTATTTACTACAATAGCAGTCCGAGGGGCACCACCCATGCGGTCATATATTAACTTACATGATGCGCATGACAGTCCACGGATATGGCCACCGATCAACCAAGGCTCTTGGACGAGAGCCAGGTTGATTGAATCCTCGCAGACGACCCTACACAGGGTGGTAGACGCTCCTCTCGCGTGGTGCAGGTTCGCCTGGAGCACCTTAATGGCGCTCGGCATCCTCTTTTAAGGCTTTACTTACAAGGCCACATGCCTTGCCCCCCCGAGAGTCGTTGCCTCGGATGCCCTTCGGCAGTCTGGAGGAACTGCTCGTGGGGGGAGGGGGGGTCGCCTTGCGACCACGGTCGCCGGAGGTACCCTTATACTATTTCCATTAATAAGGATATTATTATCAATTTGCATTGTACTACAAACATTACCTTTTCCGATATCTTACATTATTTATTTTTTTCCGCTTATCTTCTTAGAAAAACTTTCTTTAATAAAATAATTTATATGTAATTCTCTGCAATTCTCGACGATCAAAGTTGGCCAAATGTCCCAAAACCACAGATACAGCAATCTTCTCAGTGTCCAAGTCCTTCCAGTTGCTAACTGGCGATGTCACCATGCGACTAGCATATATCGCAAATCATTCACCGTTGCTAGGGCGACTGTTTAGTAGTTGCAAAAACATGGCGGCTAACGTCTCAGTATATCCATAACGCTGTTGAAATAATTGCTTAAATTCCAGCCAGGTCACACCTGCATAGCACACTTAAGATAGCCATTGGGATGCGCTTCCTTCCAGCGATTTAGTTAATACTGCCTTCCAGTGGTTTCTCACTTAAAACAATGTCAACTGTCGCACACCATTGAGTAGCGTCAGTGCCTGGAATGTCAGCGCTAAATTTTAGCAAACTTACGACGCCATTTTGTGTCGGCTCACGTGCCGATGCTTGTGAATTCTTGGCCAATTCTAAGAAATTTTGGTGACTTTGGTGTCCCATCAAAATGCGCAGTTTATCTTCCATGTTTCGTTGGAGACTTATTATTGACTTCTTCCATTATTTATATCGTCATTTTTGAATTGTGTACTGTGTCCCATATATTGCCTTTTTCTTATTGTTCTCGGATCGTGATAATCTTCTTCTTATACCCACGTGTAGCAACTCTCTGGCAATTCTACTAGGGCCACACTCGATCTTAATATTTATCAAGATTTCACAATCAATCCGTGGAATGCCTTCAGGTTGGTCAATCCTGCGCTGCGTCGCTGCTTCGTCCTGACGTCTTGAAGTCGTAGGATAGTGGCCGAGATGTAGCTCACGACTCGGTAAGGTCCATCGTAGCGGGGTGCCAGCTTGGGGGCGAATCCATCGACTGCCTTCGACAAATGATGCTGTATCAGGAGTACGAAGTCGCCGATGGCCGGTTTCCACTCTCAGCAACGTATTATTATAATTATTATTTGAAGAGGGAGTCTCCCAGCAGACAAGGGGCGACGTACTGCGACCAGAATGTTCGTAGTTACCTGTAATGCTCTCCCTATCTTGACAAAAGCTGTTCTGCTTCTCTAATGAAGCATAACAGGTCTTTCGTCGAGGAACGGACAATGTGCACGGGAACTGCGCTTTCCACGTGCAGATGCTTCCTCCTGATCCATACCAATGCTGGACAATCACACAGTATGTGTTTGGTGGTTTCGTCGTCCTCTCTATAGAGCCTGCTCTCTGCATCTGAGGACAGACGCATTTTAGCGTGGTGGCCACTAAGGTAACCAATAAGGAGATAGACATCTCTCCTAGAAAGTAAATTTGTTCCTCGTTTAACCGAGGGATTTGTAAGATCTTTAGCCTGCCTCACCCCTGGTTGGAAGAACCAATAGCGTTTGGTCAACCTATCTGCCCAAGTTTTCACAAGGGAGGAGATGATTGACCACTCCACGCCGCAGAAGGGTTCGGGTCCAGATTGGAATGAAGCTAAAATCAATAAGCGACAACGGCCGAGAGTATGTCAGTAATGGCATAAATCGGCAACTAACTGTTCCCTACACTCCCCAGCAAAATGGTGTTGCGGAGCGTGCCAATAGAACATTGGTGGAGATGGCACGGAGCATGCTAATTCATGCGTCTGTTGACGAAATGTTTTGGGCAGAGGCTATTAACAAGGCTACCAATCTGCGAAATCGATGTGAGACATCAAAGTTGCCTGGAGTGACGCCGTACGAGTCGTGGTCGGGCAAGAAGCACTCGGTATCCCACTTGAGACTGTTTAGCGCTAGGGCGATTGTACTAGATAAAATTCACCGGAAGAAGTTCAAACCAAAAGGTGTTGAATAAATGTTGGTCGGATACTCTGAGACTGCGAAGGAGTATCGTTTGCACAATCTTGAAAAGCAAACGATTATGTCATATTCCTAGAAGATGACTTGGTAAAACATGGCAGCAAGGCAGCTGCAAACGTTGCTGATGTGAAACTAGCTGAACTTCAAGACTGATCTGATCTGCAGCTTGATGACTTTGTGGCAGATAAAGTGAATCCTGCTATAGAAGCTGCAGGCACTGAAGAGAGTCATGATGATGAAACTGAGGGAGTAGCAGAAGAAACCGACGACAACAATGAAGGAGCCAGTAAGAGAGGGCCAGGGCGACCTAAGAATCTATATACTGGTTGACCTGGACGGCCACGTAAACAATACAACGTGGTGAATGTTATAGCTGCCGATGACATTCAGGTGCCAAATACAGTCAGCAAGGCGTTGGGCACGGGGCAGGCTAAGGAATGGAGAGATTCGATGCAGAAGGAGATTGATTCGTTGCTTGCCAACAATACATGGTCATTGGAAGAGCTACCTAAAAGTGAAAAGCTAATTGACGTAAATGGGTCTTAGCTGTGAAAAAAGATCACTTGGACAAAGTGGAGCGATTCAAATCCCGGTTGGTCGTAAAGGGTTGCGCTCAACGTTTTGGAATTAATTACAACGAAACGTTTTCTCCTGTTGCACGTTATTCATCAATAAGGTTGGTGATAGCCCTGGCTGTTGAGTACAAAATGTACATGCATCAGATGGACGTGGCGTCCGCGTACTTAAATAGCGAGCTGACAGATGTGATATCTATGAAGCAACCGGAAGGGTTTGTGGATAAGAGCTATCCTGAGCGCGTGTTGAAGTTACACAAGTCATTGTACGGTCTCAAACAAAGCGGCCGTATCTGGAACGAGAAATTGGACGAGGTGCTTCAAGGATTTGGCTTTGTTCCTTGCGTTAGTGAACCCTGCATATATACACGAAAAGTTGGAAATAACTTCACTATTATTGTCGTATACGTTGACGACCTAATAGTGGCGAGTTCGAACAAACAAGAACTGAACAACGTGAAGGCGCTTGTGTCTGGCGCATTCGATGTGGTCGATGGCGGCGTTCTGAAACATTTCTTGGGTATGGAAATCGAGCGCAATGGTGAGCTTGGCAGTATCCATTTTGGCCACAAACAGTTTATTCAGAGTCTTCTCAGTGAATACGGTATGCAGAACTGTAAGGCGAACGCGTTACCATTGGAGGAAGGCTTTCAAGTAAAATGTAATGAAGAAAGCACAACGGAATGTCGCCCCTTCCCGCCACGTAAATCAGTAATAACTATTTTAAAACTACAATATTAACTTAACAAACAAAATTGTATATCTTACATGACAAATACCTTGGTAGGGGCATTATGTTAAATTAAATTTCATATAAATCAGACTATAAATAAGTGAGATATGATACGAATTAAATTTACTTTGAACATATAAACTTAAGCAGACCTAATTTACGCAAGCATACCGAAGATCATTCAAATCTGTCGTCAGCATTTTATTAAACTTTTTATTTGAGGCAATGGCCGAATGGTTAGAGTGACGGACGGCAAATTCAAAAGACTGTGAGAGATTGCGTGTGTGTGTTCAAATCTCGGTTGAGGCAGGTGTGCGAAATTTCATTTATTAATTTCTTATTTTATTTTGTTTATTTATTTTATTCTAATAAACTAAAAGAAAAGTTGCAGTCAAGCGGGCAGTGATATAGCCGCTACAAACAAATTAAATTATTTAATTAAATTTCAACAAAAATAAAAAAAATTTCATTATTTTGTTTTCATATTTATTATGCAATATGAACGACAATCAAATTATAATAGTTATAAATAATATTAACTATTTATAAATAAAATAATTATTTTTATTTTATTTAGCACGCATTAAAAGAAAGCGAGGTAATGCGTTCTTCAATGTTGTCGCTCTTTCCGTATTTTGGTTGTTATAACTTTGCAAGTTCAGTAAGATTCCAATTTGATGTTTCCTTATTTTTGCAATCTATATTTTGCAATTAGAATGCTAGAAATTAACAGAGATCATAAGCCCCTGTAAGGTTATAAATGTGCGAGTGGGACACCCGTACACGTACATGTATGTATTGGCGTCCCACTTCAACACCAGAAATATCTTTTGTACCTATAATGCTCTCCCTATCTTGAAAAAAGCTGTTCTGCTTCCCTAATGAAGCATAACAGGCCTTTCGTCGAGGAATGGACAATGTGCTCGGGAACTGCGCTTTCCACGTGCAGATGCTTCCTCCTAGTCCATACCAAGGCTGGACAATCACACAGGATGTGTTTGGTGGTTTCGTCGTCCTCTCTGCAGAGCCTGCATTCTGCATCTGAGGACAGATGCATTTTTGTGAGGTGATAGTTCACCACGTGGTGGCCAATAAGGTAACCAATAAGGAGATAGAGATCTCTCCTAGAGAGTAGGTTTTTTCTTCGTTTAACCGAGGGATTCATCAGCTTTGAAAGAACCAATAGCGTTCGGTCAACCTATCCGCTCATGCTTTCACAAGGCATGAGATGGTTGACCACCCCACGCCGCAGAAGGGCTCGGGGCCATGCAGAGGGGCTGATGACCCCGCCCTCGCTAGTTCATCCGGTAGCTCGTTGACCTGGTAACCAGAGTGTCCAGGTACCCATAGGAGGGTAACTTAGTTCCTATTGAAGAGCCTCTGGAGGCAGTTCCAACAGTCAGCCACCATACTCGAACCTACAGCCCATTTGACCTTTTCAGGGTCGAAGATGGTCCCTGATAGACGGGACTCACGTGAGTCCGGTGACAGGGTGGCGACATCGTGACTGCAAGTTCTATCTCACTGATAGAGTGTGCTTTAAAAGCCGCAGAGGCTTTGAAGAGTTCCCAGTTTGTGGCTTTGGGACAGAAGGAATTCTGGCGTATCTCGACTTTGCCAGGGAGGTCGAACCTGATGTGCTGATGGTCCGATTAGAAATCCAGAACCTCTTGCCTAATGGCGTTAATAAAAGTTGGCTTACACCCTATGTTAGCAACATCTAATTCACAACACAATAGATACTCTAAAAGGGACTCTCCACTCCAGACCCAATCAGCAGTGTTGCTGTCCTCGCACACAAGGTGCAGCCATTCATTTCGAGGTTTACAGCCCTCGATACTTGGGCCGACTCCCGATGTGGAGGGCAGCAGCATCACCTTTAGGATGCTGTCTTGCACCGTAGCCATCTGCTCCGGTGTAAGGGGTTTTGTTGGATCAACTGAATCGAAGCCCAATTTCACACTGCTCGCCACTTGGCTGAAAAGTGGCTTAGTGGACTCCTCGTGAGTCTTTTTGGGCTTCTTTGAGGACCCTTGGGGTTCGGAGAAGGTATCGTCACCATGCGTCCGCTTAGCCTTGGTTTTCACGGAGGGCGCAGTGGCGATAGCAAGAGCTTCTTCTCGCGGGTCTTCATCGTTAAAAGGCGTTCCCCGAGTTCAGTCGCAGCGTCTGAATTTGGGAGCCTGCTTCCGTGAGGCCTGACCTCTGAGAGACCACAGAAGCATCGTCAGCAAAGCTGATCAGGTCGAAGTCAGCTTCTGCGTCAGAGGACATCACCTTGATGTTCTGCTGCATGCCTGCACAGTTGGTGGATGAGAAAGCAGCACTTGCGAACTCAGTGTATAAGGGAGTTCGTGGCCTGTCCGAGTCCCCTGTAATACTAGGGTCGAGATCAGTAGTATTGGGGGTGGAAGCCAGCACCCCAACAGCTGCAGTGCTGATGTTGGGGTCGGCCGTGAAAGCTTCACTCGGGGTTGATGCTATTGAAGTCGCATCAGACTTATCTAAATTTTTTTCCGGATCCATTAATTAGATCCCACGAGTAGGCGGGAAGGGAAGGTCGCCCACGGCATAGCCCGCGTGCCGTGGGAAGTCTGAATAAAACTGGAGGGCGACAGGTATCCAGAGTCCGCATACTAGAGACCGGACTACCCCCCGGCCATGCATCCATTAGCGTATGCTGTTCCGCCTTGGATTGGGGTGATTTATAGATTCAAGATCTTCGCCCGACTACAATTAGTCAGCACCCCTAGCCGCACTTCCGATAGTAGGAGTAAGGTTGGCACGTACCTCAGCCAAAACTGTGGCTACATGTAGTTCCCCTTACTGTCTCTGGTCAACGCTTGCAACGGTCTTGAATACGTGCTGCAGATGTCGTTCATTCTCCACTGGCAGCCTTGGCTCCGCCCGTATAACTGGAGTCACCTCTTCGTTTAAGACCTCTTCGTATACGCTGGGCTATGCTCGCCATGCTGATCTCTGGGAGGTGCTCATCCCACTTCCGCTGCTGGTCGTCCAGGTACTGTGCCACCATTGTTTTTACGGTCCGGTTTACCCTCTCCGTGGGGTTCTGCTGCGGGGTATACGACGCGGTGTGTTGCAAGGCTTACCCAGCTGTTTACAGAAAGTGCTGAAGGTCCGGCTCTTAAAATTGATCCCATTGTCGCAGACTATCATCTTCGGCACTCCAAACCTGGCCAAAATTAGTTCTCGTTGCTTTACGCAAAGGCAACAACTCCACTAATTTTGAAAAAGCGTCGAAGCGTAACATGGTATTTCGTGTGTGGAGCGCGGTCCTACGATGTCCGCACAGAGTACATCAAATCTTGAGTGTACCTGTGGTATGTGCATCTGTCCAGGAGGTTTAAGTTGGCTTATTTTACATTTCTGGCAGGTCTCCCATTTCCGTACGTTACGTACTACGACCCGAAATATGGCCTTATTCAGGAGCAAGTTCGCGTTCCGAAGCGTCCGAAACATCTATAGAAGATCATTAGATGGCGCCTGAGCAGGGCGGAGAACTATTTCCACCAGAAAACATAAACATCCTTCACGAACGTTGTTGAGGATAGTGTTTTCTAAAAGTAATCATAGTAAAGTGATATTATTCAACATGGGAATCGCGTTCCGTCGGAAGAGCGAGCTACCACTCATTCTAAAAAAGTTCGGACGAATGGCACAATGGTCGAAATGCAAAGAAGAAGTACACCAACAAGGCACAGAGGAAGAATCAGGGACACGAGCAGAAGTATTCAAGCGAGGCACAGAGGAACAATCAGGGACACGAGAAAAAGTACACCAGCGAGGCACATAGAAACAACGACAGACACGGGACGGAGTACATAAAAAACGTGGGATGAGTACCCAATTAAACAGAGGTAGTACCCAAAAAATCCATGCCATGCAGAAGATCATCAAGGAGCAAGTTAGGCATCGCTTACCGGTATCGGCGATTTGTACCAAACTTCGCCTCCCCGGCACAACCCATGTCGTCGCTATTGAAGAAGGGCCAGTGATGGGTGTGGAGTGAGGACCAACAGCTAGCGTTCGAGGTATTGAAGAGGAGTCTCACGGAAGCACCAGTCCTAGTCTGTCCAGACTTTGGCGAGCGTTTTACACTCCAGACAGATGCGAGCGACATCAGACTAGGAGCGGTACTGACGCAACAGATCCAGATAACTGAGCTTACGCAAGCCGATGCCTCTCAGTAGCCGAAAGCCGTTATTCGACTACGGAGAAGGAGTGTTTCGCCATTGCATGGGCTATAAGAAAGCTGCGATGTTACCTGGAGGGTTACGAGTTTACCTGGCGTTGCAGTGGCTAAACAGCATAGAGAACCCTACTGGAAGGATTGAACGCTGGGCGTAAGAGCTTCAACAGTTCCGCTTCAACGTTCATTACCGCCGCGGGGACCAAAACGTAGTGGACGATGGACATGTAGTTTACTGAATTCTCTTAAGGTTAGTATTTCTCTATTGAATTATTTTCTACCGATATCGAAATGAATTTCTTTTAGTATTTTACTTAACTGATTTTCAATATAATTAACATACTGCATTAAGTAGCTCCAAGTTTCAGTTTTAATACAGTAAATTCTTGCACATTTACAAATGACAAAAAATATTTTTCCATACAATAACCTTTTGTGGTGTGTGGTCCGTTTAAGTCAGTATGTATTAACTCTAATGTTTGTTTAGATTTCTTTCTGTTGTTCTGGAATCGTTCGTTTGACGTGGCGATGTGCCCATTGCCGTTTTTCTTTTTCAGTTATTAATAAATTGCATTAGTCTTATTTTTTGGCATTAAGCTATTTACATTATTTTTATTTTTTGACATGAAGCTATTTTCAAATATCAATTTTGTTTTCAACTGACAATTCTCTTTTTTCATTACAGATTTTTTGTACCATTATTTCTGGTTACGATTGTACATTTATTTTCAGTTAATCTTGATATCTTAGTAAATTTTGTTTTATTCCTTTTACGAAATATACATTTTTTATATCGATCAAATTTTCATTGTTGTTTGTTCTAAAATATGTTTCTACAATTCCAATCTTGGTAACTTGAAATTGTTTTCCATTGGCTATTTTAACAATCGGATTTACACAGTTTTTAAATAATCTACTATCGTTTATATTGTGATCAGTGCATCCACTATCTAATAACCGATTAATTTCAGCTTCGTTGCTACTTTTGCTGTTTTTATCTTTTATTATTTTTATTGCCCTTTTTCATTCTTATTGTCCATGATTATTATTTATTATTTTTATTGCCCTTTATCATTCTTAATGTCCATGACTGTACGCCGTCGCCCTTTTCTTGTTGCCTTCCTTGGTTCCCGTCTCTGAGTAATGTCCACGTCAAGTTCCACGTCCGCGCCCACTTCCCACTTCTCTGCTTCGACCGCCTTTTTGATTCGTGTTCTGATATCGCCTGTTGTCTTGTTGTTGCTGTCTGTTATCGCCTCTAGCATTTTGCTCAGCATGCCAGACGTCCCTTTGAATATCTCCTGTTTTGCCACACACAGTCTTTTAAGTTTTGGTGTTAAATGTGCTTACGTTATTTTGTCTGCACACTGGACCTCTGTTCAAGCTTTTTTCATGTTGTCTTGGTAACAGTCTTCTGAATGAAGTCCACATCCAGTTCCAAGTCCGCAATCAGTTCCACGTCCGCGACCACTTCCATGATGTTGACCTCTGCCTCGACCGCCTTTTTGATTCGTGTTCAACAGTCCCTTTGAATATGGCTTGTTTTGCCACACACATAGCAGTGTTTTTTTGGTGTTAAATGTGCTTACGTTATTTCGTTTCTCCACTGGACCTCTGTTCAAGCTTTTTTCTTTCTATTTCTATTCTAGTATTGTCATTAGTCTAAACTTCTAGCTTCCAAAATTTTTCCAAGTGGCTTCATTATCTTCCGTTGTTCTAAATCACAATGCTGGATCTTTGCACTCTTTATATTCTAGTATTGTCATTAGTCTAAACTTCCAGCTATCGAATATGCGAATTGCAATCTCTTCGATTTTCACGTGTACACTCATTTTTCCGGCTTTACTTTTAATATATTTATACTCTACTTTTATATATCTACCTATTTCATGCATTTTTGCTAATTTTCATGTAGATGGGTCACACTTTACTACTTCCATGTAATTTATCAAAGCGTGCACGTGAACTTTTTTAATTTAAAACTGCTGCCATGGACATTTTTAGTTTATGTTTTTAATGTTTTTCAATTTATTGATTTAATATTTATCAATAGTCTTGTTATCGTATTAGTATTTTTAAATATTGCGCACTTTTATTATTGTTTTTCTCTTTTCTATGTCTTACACACTTTTTCTTTATTGCGCTTCAAATGGCTTCGCTTAAACAGCAGTTAATTACATTTTTGTCAAACTTGCATTTAGTTATTGACCTTGGATATATTTTATAAACCTTGCTTTGCTACCATGGTGATGATAAACTGGATTTGTTTATTTGGATATATGTATATTTATTTCCTTAATGAGCTTATGCTTTTTGCACTTTCTTTCTTTTTTTTACATTTTTTGAGCAAGTTGACAATTAACGTCATTATGTTATTTAACATTACATTATGCTTTTCCAGAACATTATGCAGTACATTATGCTTTTCCAGAACAGCTTATTTACTTTTGTGCTAATTTACATTATATATCAAGACATACACATTTGATCCAACAAAAACAATCAAAATAACATACTAATAACAGAAAGACTCTACCAATTTAATAAAATTCATTCATAAACAAAATAAAAACTACTAAATATAAACATTTTTTGTCCAAATAATATTACTAAAGTAATGAAATCTATAAAATAAACTATACGATTTCTATAAATCGATAAACTATAAATCTTATTAATATTCACACTTATGTTAAATTTAAAGAAACTATACTCCAAAAACAGAGTTCTTTAACATCCCAGTTGAAAAACCATTGCCAATCGGACTGCCAGGGCAGTGGGCGTGTCACCTAACATTTGAAATAAAGTTGATCGGCATATAGTATATATATATGTATATGTATGCAAATCTTATTCAGTTGATTAAATAAATGTACTTGCAAGTGCACACATGCAGATATTCGCCTTTGATTTTGTAAGAATTAACCCATTATCAGCACCAGTTGCTCACAACACCTCCGCCTCAGGTAAGTAAAATTTCTTAATTTATCTGATCAGGTCTCTGAAGATGCAGTGGTCTGTAGTTGTGGTTTATGTTCAGCGGGGGGATGAAAATCCAGCGACGTAAGTCCAAAAATATAAAATATAAATTATCCGACTGGAAGGACCAATTGATGGGGTGGGTATAGCTGTAAGTGAAGTTTTCTGAAAAGAATCGAACCAACGCGAGAAAAAACAATTCGAAAAAAAAGACAACTCCAGGCGTTTGTGTTCAGTTCACTTTAATTTTTTTAACTAACTTTTCATGTAAAGTTACAAATTTAGCTTAACCATAGCTTAAAATAATCTGGATAAAACAACGCGGGAGCCTTTAGCATAGCCTTTAAGCATAGCTTAAAATAATCTGGATAAAACAACGCGGGAGCCTTTGGTCACTTTTTTGTTAACGCCAAAATACTGCCCACTTCTCGACGGCGAGTTTCGACGTAAACATCTGTCAGTCCAAGCAAGACATAAATACACATCTACACTGACAATTCGTTGCTTGATACAGTCAAATTTTCATACTATAATTCACTTATTTATAAATATAATTATAACGTCTGACAGTTTTTCTATTTTCTTTCTTTCTTTTTATAGGGTGGATAAGTGAACAAAGTTGGGATAATATAACTGAGCTTGATAAAGTACCAGGATTTCATGGAATAATAGACTCATTTGAAGTTAACTTTAAGCAATGGAATGGTAAGAAAAGCATTTATTTATGTGATTATATGAATTTGTCTTCTTCAGATTAATACATTTAGCACCCCAAAGAGCATCCATTGTTTATTTATATTAGACCTTTAAATATATATTCTGCATCCAAAGGGAAATCGAATTAGCTATGTCTGACTATCCGCACATCAGTTCAGCCTTTTTATCATAGGTCTATCCGCACTTCGTTGTATCATATACCTGCTATATTTTATAATTTAAATACATCATAGAGTGTAAGACAAATCGGTGTAAATGATCGATGGATTTACACCTTTAATTTTGAACTCTAAGACAACGACGAAAATTATAGTTGAGCTTGTTATACCCGCTACCCACCTGACCTAAAATATTTCTTAAATATGTTATTTCTATTATAAGCGTACTTTGTTTTGTATACTTGACCGGTTTGAAAATCAGTAACCCCCAATAAAGTGAGGAGTCTGCAGCAGTTAAGATTTATTTCGATTTAAAGTCACAAAGCGGCACGTGTGGCGATGGAAAGGGGAAGAATTACGAAATACGAGCCATGCAGTGTCGGCGGTCGCTTACTCAACATCCGGCGGCTGCGCTGCTCATAACAACAAAGTGTCATTTGCAGGCGCAGCAGTTTGTAGCTAGCGCGATCGGCAATAAAGTGTCGCCAGCGGACGCAGCACATTGTAACCGACGCGGCCGTCGAATACGTCGTCGAGATGGTGGGCAAGGCGGGGGGCGAAGTCTGCATTTTTGAGGAATGCTCTTAGAAGTGACTGCTCGTCGAATAGCGCGTGTAAGAGCGGAGGTCAGTAAGTGAGGGGGAAGATACTTGGAGAGGGTTCATGACTTATATATATATGTCGGAGCATTGGTAGCATTATTAGAATTTAGTACAGCAACATGAATATTGTATGTGTCAAAATTGTAATAAAGAAGAATAGAGAAAACAGAACAACCATCATTGCTGTCTTGTGTTCTTTATATCACCGAGAGTCGGTGAGAGGACTAACGGTAAATTCTCTCACTAGTGTGACCCGTGCCTACGTGTTTGGCACGCTGCTAGAAGGACGCCCAGGGATTGAAGAGTGCATGTCGTCGTATGCAAGCCGACTCGTCACTTCGCTAATGACGAAAATGAGAAATATGGAGCGCGAGGAATTGTTGGTGTCAGTTGTATTTGCGCATACTGCGCAACTGGACAGCAGACTGAAAAATCTTGTGTGCATCACAAATATCAAGTCGCGTAGCGAATTGCAGCAACAGTTGCAGGTATACGAAATCGGGCAGCGTCAGGAGACTTCGAAAGGCAGACACAACTTTTGGGCCAGAAAGGAAGAAGCAGACATTTTCATACATCATTTGCCATTATTGTGGAAAGTCAGGCCACAAAATAGCCGCTGCCGCCCGAAGAAAAATCGAGAATCACAATCATCGGGAAGCGGGCATACTGGAGGCGTTGGTATGAAGCCAAAACAGCAAAAGTCGAACGTAATATGCTATAAGTGTGGACAGGCTGGACACATTTCTACTGGGTGCCCTTTGATTGGACAAAACACTGAAAAGAGAGTTAATATATGTTCGGTAATGGAACCAATAGGTGTGCTCGTTCATTCTGGTGAGTCTGTTCACTCATTAAGGAAAGCGCTGCTGGAAAATTCTCTGGAAAAAGACTTCATAATGTAGTAATGCTTAAGGGTATTGAACACGATTCTGTATGTAGCTCTACGCAAATTTTGACTAATGCACAATGGGTAAAAAGTCTGAAATTTCAGCATAAACTCCAATTTAAAAGATATTGACTTCAAAGTTTACAAATATATTTTTAATAATAAAATAAAATGTTAATTTTTGTTATATTTGTAATTTGGTCACGCCTCTTCGCACAGTGGGCCAAAATCAATTGGTAATTAAATATTAATGAAAAATTAAAATTAAAAATTGTATCTCAGCTATACAACAATAAAAAATATACGTTGCTTTAGTAATATATTTTCCAAACATAGATACATTTTTATAAACCTAAAAAAAAATATTATTATTAAATTTTTGTAAAAATTTTCGAAATTTTAGCTTACTACATTTTCTTGATTATTAAACTTAGTTTTCAATATCATCAGCAACTTCTTCTTTTAATTCAAGGATGACTGTTCCAAAATTATAATTTTCTTTATCAGAATTATATTCGGAATCTTCCTCATAATCACCTTCAGACGAGCTTTGAGAGGTATTAGCACCTATAAGTCTTGATATTACGGGACAGCTTGGCACATCTAATAGGTCGATAATCTCTGTTGGCTGGGTTGCCACTAAAAAAATTTTGTGGGGCGGTTTTTTTTAATTAAGGTATTGTGATTCGAAAAATATGATTAATTAAAAAAAAAAATTAAAAAAATAATAGGTTTATGCCAAAAAATTGGACTTTTTACCCATAGTGCAATATTACCATTAATGACTTTGTCCTGGAATGTTATTTCATGTCATTATGGACAAGTACTTGAAACACGATATCATGATAGGCAGTCAAGGTTTCGGAGTGACGATTGAGTTAGACAGATTCTGCATTTATAAAGTAAAATTAATGTTGTAACTGATTAATTTTATAACTGAATCCAAAACATATGAAGATTGTATTAACGAAAATGTAGAGTTGAATGAAGCTGACAAGAGCCGTTTAATAAACGTCTTGAAATTATACATGGAACACTTTATCTCAGGAGTTCCAAAGACACAAGTTAACACAGGTCAGTTAGTTAATAGATCCAAATAAAACGGTACAAAGGCGACCATATAGGCTTAGTGTAGATGAGAAGCAAACTGTTCGTGCAAATATTGACGAATTGTTGACGGCAAATATTATAAGACCGAGCTGTTCCCCATTTGAGAATCCAATTTTATTAGTAAGAAAAAAAACGGAACTGATCGCTTATGCGTCGACTATAGAGAGCTAAATGCTAATACAGTATCGTATAATATCCCATTGCCTCTTATCTCGGATCAAAATGCAAGGTTGCGTGGGGGAAAGTATTTTTCTTGTCTAGACATGGCAAGCGGATTCTACCAAATACCTGTTCACCCAGATTCAGTAGCGCGTACGGCATTCGTTACACCGGAAGGGCAGTTCGAGTTTGTGGCAATGCCGTTTGGTTTAAAGAATGCTCCGTCAGTGTTTCAGCGGGCAATAATAAAAGCGTTGGGGCCACTTTCATATTCGTATGTTGTGGTTTACAATTTCAAGATTACAGACAGTCATAGAAACTCTCATCATTCAAGCTGGATTCTCGTTTAATTTCGAAAAATTTACATTTTTAAAATCAAAAATTGAGTATCTCGGTTACGTAGTAGAGGCAGGTGAGCTTAGACCTAATCAGTGATGGGCCACGACGCGTCATCTTTGATTGTCGACAGCGTTACGTCAAGAATGCGTCGACAATGTCAAGAATGCGTCGACAATGTCAAGAATGCGTCGACAATGTCATTAATGCGTCGACAATGTTGACTATGTAGACAATATGAAGAGTTGGTCTCCGGCGGAGATATTTTAAAGTATTTTATGATAAGGAAATTAAGCGTCCACTAGTTTTTTGGAACTTGGGGAAGATAAAATATCCAAATTTAGCAAGATTACCTACAAGACTTTTGAAAATACCGGCTTCCTCCTCTCAAATAGAACGCATTTTTTCGAGCTGGGCTCATGTTCATTCATATGCAAGAAATAAGCTTTTATTTGAAAGATCAAAAAACTTGTACATATATATTATTCATTAAGAAGATGACGATAACGAATAAAATAAAAATGAATAAATTGTTCTTTATTTAATAAAATGTATTATATTTTCTTTACTAAGACATTGTCGACATTGTCGACGTGTCGTCTCCAAACATTGTCGACAATCGATTGTCGACACGTAGACAATCGTGTAGTCTACACCGTCTACGCGGCACATCACTGGACCTAATCCTCAAAAGTTGCAGGCATTATTTGAATTGCCACAGTTCATTGGATTATCATCATACTTTCGACAATTCGTGCCGAAATTCTCTGAAACGTTAAAGCCTCTATTTTGCCTTACTTCTAAAGACAATAATAGTTTTTTTGGAAGGAAAATCATGAAGCAGTGAGAAAGGAGATAATCTTTGCATTGACCCGTAGCCCGGTATTAACAATTTTCGATCCACAATATCCGGTTGACCTTCATACAGATGGTACGATACTCATGCACAAGATAAACGATAAATACCATGTTATTGAGTACTACAGTAAATGTACAACCCCAGCAGAGTCAAGATATAATTCATACCTTTTGGAAACCCTGGCAGTTTTTTACGCAGTGAAATATTATCAACATTATTTGAAGGGTATCAAGTTTACATTATATACCGACTGTAACTCCTTAAAGGCAAGTCAACAAAAGATTGAGTTAGATGACAAGGTATATCGATGGTGGTTATATTTACAATCTTTTGAATTCGATATTATGTATAGGAAGGGAAAATGCATGCGCATGTGGACTTCTGAAGAAACCCGATAACGAAAAAGTTACAGTTTGCTGCCAAAGCCTCTGAAATGCGTGTAGATTTAACTGAATTGAGTGATACCCGGCTTGATGTATCGTAAAATTCGAGAAATGGTATAACCCGTTGGTTACCTGTAGTTCCAAGGTCTTATAGGTGGGCTGTCATTCACCACATTCAAGAAGCTATAATGCACCTTGGTTTGGAAAAGACTCTTGACAAAGTGTATAGCTGTTAGTGGTTTGTAGGAATGACGAAATACGTACGAAAGTTCGTTGACAATTGCATCACGTGCAAACTATCGAAACCACAATCTGGGAAAATTCAACAAGAAATGCATCCGATTCCTAAAATCGAAATACCCTTTCATACGGTACATATAGACATCACAGGTAAACTAAGTGGCAAGAATGACCAAAAAGAGTATATCATAGTCTTTATAGATTCGTTTACAAAATACGTTTATTTACACCATACTCTGAAGATAGATGCATCCAATTGTATAGTATCAGTGAAGGCAGTTATTTCCTTGTTTGGTGTTCCATCCCGTATCATAGCAGATCAGGGACGATGCTTTGCGGGATCTGAGTTTACGGAGTCTTGCCCTGTGCATAATATCAAGTTGCATTTAATTGCCACAGGAGCTAGTCGGGCGAATGGACAGGTCGAGCGTGTAATGAGTACCCTTAAAAGTTTACTAACGGCGGTGCAGACAGGACAACGTTCGTGGCAAGAGGCATTAAAAGAGAGGAGGGTACTGGCGTTGAAACAGACGCATAAAGATGTAACGTCATGATCCAAAAGGCCTCTTCGAGAAATATGGGTAGACTTGGTGCGCTATCTGTACATTCATCTGTATGATTTGAATATCAAATTAGTTGTAAAGATTATGTTTTAAATTGATTTTAAGAAAGAGGAAGAAATACTTGAGCAGGGCATATCAACATGAATTGCTAAATTTAGACACGAGGACGTGTAAGTCAGGATTGGCCGTGTCGGAGCATTGGTAGCATTATTTAAATGTAGTACAGCAACATGAATATTGTATGTGTCAAAATTGTAATAAAGAAGAATAGAGAAAACAGAACAACCGTCATTGCTGTCTTGTGTTTTTTATATCACCGAGAGTCGGTGAGGGGACTAACGGTAAATTCTCTCACTGAGTGTGACCCGTGTGTACATCACACAAAGGAGTGTGTGAGCGAGACTGGACTGTCTATTTGCCGTGTGTGCGAATGAGCAGGATGGCAAGTGTGTCATGAGCAAGCTGCGCAATAGATTTTGGCGACGAGCGAGCCTGCATGAAAAGAGAGAGGGCAGTCTTCGTAGAACATTCGAGGTATACAGACGATTTTTATTCGAGAAACGACCACAAGTAGAACGATGATACCAACGAAGAGAACGCAACGATATATATATATAATTGCGAATATTTTATTTACACAAAATGACAACAACTAAATAAATAACAGTAAGAAAAGCAACAATCGCGCAGCACGCCACAGTGGGATACCCTTCGACCTATGTTCCCGTGTAGTTTAATTTGTTAAATTTATAGACATATACATATTTATGCACATGCTTTATTCCTGATAGATGGCGATCGCACTTCGCGCTCGCCCGCCTCTCTGGATATCTGACAGAAGCATTTTATTTTATGTTCATACTTTCTTAACTAACTTCTGTGATTATTGTCCGATCGAATTGGAATTTTGAGAATAAGTAGATATAACTATCAGCTTAGTATATGTTAAAGTTAGAAAGTTAAATCTTTTATACAGCGCTTACAAATTGAGTTTAAAAATTAAATTATTGATTTACGGGGGCGGTGGGCGTGGCACTTAACATTTGAAATAAACTTGATCAGGTATAGTATACAGGAGTCTTCGTGCCAAATTTAGTATCTCTAGCTTTTATAATAGCTGAGATCTGTACACAGACAGACGGACCATGTAAGGACTCGTACAGGAAAATTGTCACAATGGTGGTTGTGACCTCCCACAAGTGTAAGATTCAACCAGGCGGGCGAGATCTTCTTGATCGTGCTCATTCGGAGAGAAAGGGGTGGTTCTTGCCTGCTGAAGGTTACGAGTACATAAAGTTTAAATAAGATCTCTTGTGAATGGTAAACTTTCAAAAACAAACACGAAGACTATTAGGCCCTTTAAAAGCAGGTCAACAATAGAAAACTTTGTGAACGAAGCACATAGTTTAATACGACTAAAGCGCCGCATAAGGAAGCAGATGTTGTTGCATCCTTGCGCTCTAAACCCACCCAACCATGATCTGATGTTGTGAAGATCCCAAAAGTTACCATGTCTACAGGAACAATAATTATTTTAACAACACATTCTTTTCAATTTCAAATTTCATATCATTTATTATAAACTTCTTTCTTAATAATATTCCTCATTTTAGTGCATATTCATTTACAAGCTTTTCGGTATTTAATTTTTATTTACTTTTTGCTCAATGTTTCTTTCAGTTATTATTTTTCAGCTAAATTTCACTAAAGTTCCTCCTAATTTCTCTCAGTGTAAGATAACAATACTTTTTTTATACATAATTATCTTTCTATCCAAACACAATCAACATTCCCTAAGGTCTTTCTAGGGTTGACCTATCTCAATATATGATCGCGGTGATAAGGGATAAGCAAAACTAAAACAGACAAATGCATGAGGATGTGCGAATGTACACCTGTAAGATCGGCAGCCACTGAGCTTACGAACAGAGCGCATAAGCAGAGCGCGCACGCTGCTTACAGCAGTACATACGTACAAATTCTGCGCTCGTATGTAATTATGTATGTATGTCTATGCCAAAGCATAAACGGATAGGTATAGGTGTGCATAAAAAAATTTAAATATAGTTATGTATATCTATATATACATATATATAGGTACCGGCGCACATACATATGTACACATGGTGGACAATATGTTTGCACGTACATATGTACGTATATATATACACGCACAAATGTTTAGTTATAACGAGGTGCAAAATGCACGAAAATAATATCGTGGGTGCAATATGATGCACGGAAATTAGTTTTCACTTTGTCAATTCTCGCGCTGCTCGTCTCTTTTAATACTTTATGCAGTCAGACTACAGACTAAACAGACAGCGCGGTTAAATGCTCTCACGTGGTGCAAGACGGGCAACCAGACGTGGAGACGACACTAGCGATAGGTTGAAAGAGAGAGAGTCGTTCTCGCAGGGGTCTTTTATAGCCAAAAATTTGGGACAAGTTCGTATGAAGTTGGCTGCGCTAATACGCTCTAAGCGCATAAGCTACATTTACGGTATGCAAGAGAGAGTTATCTTAGCATGAAGCTACGAATGAGCAAACTCAATGGGCAGAAGGAGATAATGGAAATGAAATGTTGCGTTGATCTGGCGAAGCCTGTTGCTAACGTGTATGTTGCGAAGTTCGGTGAAATGTTGCTGAACTTAAAAATGTTGCATAGGTAAAGAATAGTGCGAATCCTAACTAAATATTGCAAATTTTGACAAATGTTGCTATTGCTGCTGTTAAGAGCATCGACGGAGTTTGCAGCAACAAATGCGGCCATTACAACAGACAGACAGACATGGCTCAATCTCGTCTTGTGATCCTGAGCAAGAATATATATACCCTTTTTTGACCATTTTAAAATACAAGTAGAATGAGAACAACAATCGAGCGACACTCGACAGCAGGATACCCTTCGACCTATGTTCCAATGTAGTTTAATTCTTACACATTTCCATATGTACATACTTTCATATGCCACTCACAGTTTGCCACTCACAGTTTGCGGTCGCCAGAGTACCAAAAGCAAAATTTTGTGTTGCACACTGTAATTTTGGCCTGGACTTTGTAACGTACCTAAGGAGCTATCTCTCTATCTATATTCTGATTCAGCACTACCAATCATTCGAAATTAAGGTTTTTGTATGAATACCAAGTTTGACTTTCAGTGCCAATCACCGTGAGAGATAACTAGTATTGGAAAGAGCGGAGGAGATAACCTGCATGGGTAGAAAATTGTCGGCATGCCGAGAGTAGCCTTTCTTCCTCGATTTTTATATAACTTCTATGTTCGCTATCCGATTGCAAATTTACGAAAATTATTTGGGCTTTGACAGTTATTGTATTACATATGGAATTTGATTTTTGTCGATTAAATAGAGCATGATCAAATTAAAAAAAAAAATTTATTTGCGTTCAATATTAACACATATTGTGTAACCCAAGCTCTTATAGTCTCTAAGATATAGGTTCCACAGAGACAGCTGGCACAAGTATATTATAATACAATGGGAAGGTGTACAATATATACGTGTAAATAATTTACGGTAGTTCATTACTTTTCAGTAAACCCCGATGGAAGCTTTTGCCCTATTATCAAGAAATGAATGCGTTCCTTCCTCAAGCGAATCCGACCATGTTTACGCATCCTTCCGCGCAAACTGTTTTTCTAGTTGAAAGTTTGGAGTGATGCCAGAAGAATTGGTGCAACATTTTGATATCTGGAATGTGTTTTTTTGTTATTTTATCAAAATAAGGCGAAATACATTTCACTGTCGGCCAAGCTCGACTGTAGAAATTGTTACTTATTTTTTGGTTCAAGTAGTCAATTTTCTTCTTTTGCTTTGCAGCATGGTATGCCACTACTCTTCCTGAACAGGAGGATCTTATTGGTGAATGGAATGATAAACTAACTGATTTTCAAAAAATTTGTGTCGTTCGATCTCTCAGAGCAGATAGAATAGGATTCTGTTTGACTCAGTTCATTATCAATAAATTAGGTCCACGTTTTGTTGAGCCACCAGTTCTTGATATTAAAGCAGCATATGACGAATCAATTTCTCAAACACCCTTAATGTTTGTTCTATCACCAGGCATTGACCCTATGCAATCATTATTAGCACTAGCAGAAACGAACAAAATGGGATCAAAAATGTTCTCAGTAAGCTTGGGACAAGGTCAAGCGCCTGTGGCTACTAAACTTATAATGGATGGAATAAAAGACGGACATTGGGTATTTTTGGCAAATTGCCATTTATCTTTAAGCTGGATGCCCACACTCGATAAAATGATAGCTACAATGCAGACAATTAAGTTAAACAAAAGATTTCGACTTTGGTTAAGCTCAAGTCCACATCCTGACTTTCCTTTGTCTATATTAGAAACGAGCATTAAAATGACGACAGAGCCTCCAAGGGGGATAAAAGCAAATATGAAAAGGCTTTATAATAATATTAATGCCCAAAATATGGAAACCTGCAAAGAGGCAAATAAATATAAAAAACTTCTATTTTCATTGTGCTTTTTCCATACCATCCTTCTAGAACGCAAAAAGTTTCAGCAACTAGGCTGGAATGTTATATACAGTTTTAATGATTCAGATTTTGAAGTATCTGAAATTTTGTTACTATTATATTTGAATGAATATGAAGATACTCCATTTGGTGCTCTGAAATATATAATAGCAGGTGTGAATTATGGTGGCCATGTGACTGATGATTGGGATCAAAAAGTGTTGTCTACTTATATTAATCAGTATTTTAATGAGCAAGCAATAAAATCACGCAAGTTTCGGTAAGTGTTCAATGTATAAACATAATAAAACTAATCATCCTCAATATGCGAATCTTACTATTAGTATCTATCGGGCCATTCGTAAAAATTAATTTTTATACCCTTCGACCATTGAAAATGGTCAAAAAAAGGTACACTAACTTTGTGCAAATGTATGTAACAGACAGAAGGAGGCGTTAGAAGGAGGCGCGAGGCACTAGCAGAATCGATTGAGCGTCTGTCTGTCCGGATGACCATATGAACACACACATCTCACTTATTATAGGTTTCTGTGTACGCTGATTTTTTAAATAGCAATAACCGGAGTTATAACAGCTGAAAAATGCATTATTATTTTTACAATGTTAGTATTCCCTTTTTTGACAATTTTCAAATATGGTCATGCGAAAACTGTCGTATGGCAGAATTTAAGCATCGAACAGTTTTTAAAAAACTTATCTTGTTTCCTGCCATCTTTAATTTTTAAACCCTTGCAAAACGTATATAACACTATTGTTGTAATATTATTAAATTAAATGGTTTTATTTCGTAGTCTTTCTTAAAATTAGTTTGCTCTTCTTCCTCTTCATCTGTAACTTATGCCATCTGACTCGGCATTGCAAGATCATTCCCACAAATATGTCTAATATCAAAAAGTTGCCATAGAAATAGAGGTTTTTATATTAACACTAGTACTAGTTATTTTTTCAGAAATAACTTTTTTAATATCAATCTAAGACATAATATTAAATATACAAAATACCATTCTGCCTTCGACCGCCTCCGCTCAGGATAGTATTCCGTTGACACAGCCGTTGAAACCATATCTGTGGTAACGAGATCGGCGGCCCTGAAGAATGCCCCTGCCTCTTGTAGGGATTCCCCCGAGGAAGCAAATCTTTGTTTCCAGGCTTGCCCCTGATCTCACATCTGATGATGTCATGGCTTATATTCAAGCTAAAATACAAGCCACTGAGATAAAGGTCGAAAAATTTAAGTTCTCTTATGAACGGGACATATCATCCTTTAAACTTTGTGTCCCCAACGAATGCTTTAACTTCATATGCACGGCTGATTTTTAGCCTGCTCATATAATGGTTAAAGAATTCGAGGTAAAGAAGAAAAAGAATCGGCAGCCGATTAGACTTACTTTGCCAAACCAGACCACTTCGCCTAATAAGACGACGACAAAAAACTAAGTTCGTGCCTTTCTTTCTCTTATCAAAATGTAACTTATCTTTTTCTTGCCTACCAAAACGTTAGAGGCCTTAACACTAAGCTTTCTAAGCTGTATGCTGATTCTGTATCCTTTGATTACCACTTACTAATATTTACTGAAACTTGGTTGAAACCAGAAGTTGAAAGTTGCTCGATTTTCCCAGACCCGTACACCTGTTTTAGATTTGATCGTTTATCACGAACAGGAGGTGGTGTTCTGATAGCTGTAAAGTCAGAACTTTCTTCTGAATTAGTTTCAATTGACCATAGTGAACTTTTAGAATTCGTATGTGCAAAAGTACCACTGTATCAAATTTCAATTTATATTACCTGTTCTTACATTCCCCCCTCATCTGGTATTTCCGTGTACTTGAACCATCTTTCAGCTATCCAAACTGTTGCATCCAAACTATCTGATAGAGATTATCTACTAGCTTTTGGCGATTTTAACTTACCAGAAGTTGGTTGGTCATCTCAATCCGGTATTCTGGCGCCCTCTATCTATAATTCTTTTTTAAATGGCCTATCAGAACTATCTTTATTTCAAATTAATAATGTTCCTAATTGTAGCGGTAGAATGCTTGATTTAGTTTTCTCTTCTGATATACTACTAAACACTATCTCCCGAACTGATCCCTTAGTACATCCTGAAGATCCCTACCATCCTACGTTTAACCTGGTTCTAGCTCTGCCTACTCCAATGCAAACTGCATCTGTTCCTCGTAAAGTAAAATCACGTTGTTTCCATTTTTTTGTATCTCATTTTTTTACTCCT
Source organism: Zaprionus davidi (assembly GCA_018903715.1). Lineage (NCBI taxonomy): Eukaryota > Metazoa > Arthropoda > Insecta > Diptera > Drosophilidae > Zaprionus > Zaprionus davidi. The sequence goes on along the minus strand of JAEIGL010000041.1, from coordinate 54,936 downwards.
CCATGAATTCATTTTTGACCAATGTGTTCCTCTTGCTTTCCCAGTAAAGTCAAACAGGCCACCTTGGTTCTCTCGTGAACTTATGAGGTTAAAAAATTTGAAATCTCGGTATTTTAAAAAATTTAAACTAACTCGTAAACCTTTTAACTTCTCAAGATATATTGCTGTTAGAGCAAACTTTATTGTTCTAAATGCAAATTGTTACAACGAGTATTTGAGTCGTTGTCGTTTGCAGTTCGCCCAGGACCCTAAGCAGTTTTACAACTTTGTCAATCTGAAACGTAGATCCTGTAGATCGTCACATTGCACAAATTGTCAATAAGTACTTGGTTTCATAAAAAGATGGGCCAAAGAATTCAGGGATCCTTATACGACAAAATTACTTTATATTTCTCTTGTTCGCCCGATTCTTGAATATGGTTCTTGCGTGTGGTCGCCGCAATATCAGATTCACCAAGATAGAATTGAGTCTGTTCAAAAGCAATTTTTACTTTTCGCTTTGCGTAGTTTCAACTGGGTACCAGGTGTAGACTTGCCACCTTATTCTAGTAGACTGCTTCTTATTAACCTACCTTCTCTTACTAATCGTCGTATTATGTTAGGTGTCACGTTTCGTTTCCAAACTAATCAAGTACGACATTGATTCTCCAATTCTGCTTAACCAAATTAATTTCTGTATTCCTTCTAGAGTAACTCGTAATTTTTCGCCACTTTCCTTGGACTTTTGTCATAACAATTATAGCTTGCATGATCCCTTTCGAGTTCTCTGTGCCGATTACACTAGACTGGTTAGAGTTTTTAATTCAGAGTCCTCCCTTAATTCGATCAAACTATCCATTCTTAACTACTTAACAATTAACACTAACCCACAGATCTAATTGGGTTTTTTCTGTGTTTTCCCCAATCCCTTTGCAACAAATGTTGGATCGTTCTCTTTTTATTATCCCAGTTTTAAAGTTTAAATTTTAAATTTAAATTTTTTAAATTTAATTTTAATTTAAATAAAAGAAATTATTAATAATCTTTTAATTCTAATTCAATTTTTATTCTTAATTTTTATTGTAACTTTTACCAGTCGACTGCCATTAGTCGACATTAAATAAATAAATAAATAAATTATATATAACTTGTACTAGAACGATCGAAGGATATATGAACCTACAAGGGTATAAAACCTTAGGCTAACTGAAGGTAGCCTTCGTTCTCGTTATGTATTAATACAATATTTACTGAGATCTAAGCTGTAAACTTTTGTTCTCTGAGCATGAGCAGTGACTCGGGTAATAAAGTTTTATTATTTCAGTTGGATTATTTTAAATTGTTTAATTTTTTCTTTGATTACATTTTGTACTTAAATTTTAATCTGTGTATGTAGGTTTTACAATAGTGTCTTTGTTATATTCTAATTTACAATTATGTTATGGCTTGTTGGAGAGTTTTAAGTGTGCGTGTTGATTGGGTGTTACTATATATAATTACTATTTAGAAACTACAATATGAACTTGTAACGTGCAACGGCATATAGTTTTGTCGGACGATCTGAGCTTGCATGGCACGTTTTATTTTCCGGCTCTAGCTCGTCGGCTTAGGGGGTGGTGGTCTTGCTTGGCCAGATCGTATTCCCGTTACACTAACTTATTATTATCAAGAATCGAAATAACGTGCTGCGACATTAAGAGAACTAGTAAAGAGAACCGGAAGAGGTACCTAATTGATTCAAAAGATAGAAGAGACAGTGTTAAAGATCGGACAAAATATAATGGCAAAAGCGAAGACACAGGTGTTGTTGTGGTCTTATGTGCCCACCCTACCTATGGTCACCCACCCTACCTATGGTCACCCACCTGAGAGCACAGCTCTGGTGACCCCTTTGTCCCCTACAACTGCGGAATCAGCATGAGTTCAATTGCTAGTAACTTAGCTGCTCGGCATTATCATCCTAGTTTCGGTGCAGTGTAAGAGCGCAAGGAATCATCCATTAGAGTAGGGCTACGGAACAGCGGACACACCTATAAAAATTCTAAAATTGGGAACAAAGAGTATGGCGAGTAAGAAAATGTACTATGCATTTGCATTTGTAATATGTAGATATTTTCATTAATGTGGCTTTAAAATTCATAAATGGGCATGCGTATAATAAAAATTAATTAATTATATATATAGGGAGTATGTAAAAAGGCTAATGAGTATCGTATACTAAGCATGCAAGAGTATGCGTAAATTCAAATGTGTTAAAAAAAAAACTTAATCAATATAAGAGTGTTAGTTGCCAGCCATATGCTGCTGATTCGAACAGAGCAAGAAAGAGCTTCATAAAAATATCATGCATTAATTAAGATTAATCCATAAAAAAAATGTTTTAATTTGGTAGCTCTCGTGGTGTTATGATAAATGTATAACTGAACTACTATGCATGTATCAAACTAAATAAAAAAATGCAATAAGGTGTATAATGGAACGAACTCACAGCGTTGTTACTTCCATTGACGAAAGATCGATCTTCCGGATCCTGGAGAATGGCATGCTGGTGCTCTTATTATAATTTATGTTTTATGTTTTAGTGACTGCAATTGCATAATATTTCTTAAAAAAAAAATCTTTTCTTTTAGAACATGAGCTGCGAAAAAAAATATTTTTTTAGATTTGTTTAGATACTGATTTGGGTCCTAGGTTATGTCGGCCGGCTTGTAGGAGTTGGGGCACGTGGTGCAAAGAGACTGGTTCGAAAACTAGGTGCGGAGGGGTGCCCCTATAGAGGGGCGTTTTTTTCGCCACTAGATGTTGACCGATGCTCCTTGGGCACTAGGTGCAGTGGGGCACTCCTATGGGAGCGTGCTGATCCTATGGCACGAGAAGGTGCTCCCAGAGACACTTGTTTTGTGTTCGCGCCCCAAAGGGCTCCTGCTTTGCTACTGCTTGCACTGCTTTGCCTGAGAGGGAACAAAAGATGGGTTAGAACTCGGCTAGAAGCGTAAACTTAGCACTCATTGCATACCTTGCCGATCTTTGATATGGAAGGGGAAAGAAAAAAGAGGGGAACAGTTTGCTGTTGTTAAAGTCGCAGCTGTTCAAAGGCTGAACGCTAACGGCCTTGTTTCTATTGGAGCCTCACACAGTGTGGTGATGTATAGTTTTCTGTTTCATAAAAAAATACCCAAATTTAACCTCACTCAAGAGAGGAAGAAAATTTACTCACGCAAATATTAAATAAAAAGCCAATTATCTTGACTGATTTTGCACTTCACTTTGTTTTTTTCCTTTTCTTTTTAGTTTTTTAGATATATTTGGTTAGGAATTTTTTTCTCATCACGTGGTTGCAAAATGTTCGACTCTCGAGACGTCTCCTCTCTTTGGCACTATGAAGTGTTCCATACTTCTAGCTGCTTTCAAAAAAAATGTATCTTTAGGCGCCGCTACAAACTCAAAGCACCGATCTCAGCTATTATAAAAGCTAGAGTTACCAAATTTGGCAGGAAGACTTCAGTGTACTATAGGCTGATCAAGTTTATTTCAAATGTTAGGTGCCACGCCCACCGTCTCCGTTAATCAATAATTTAATTTTTGAACTCAATTCGTAAGCGCTGTATAAAAGCTACAACTTTCTGACTTTAACATATACCAAACTGACTGAATTATAATTATCTATGTATTCTCCAAGTTGCAATCCGATCGGACAATAATCGAAGAAATTATTTAAGAAAGAAAAACCAAATGCTTCTGTCAGCTAACAAGAAAGGCGGGCGAGCGCCAAGCGCGAGAGTTACCACTCGTGACCTGAGCGGTGGAGCTGTTGAGGAGGGTTGAGGGAGATAATTGTGCTTTCTTTGTATCTTCTTATGTGGTGAAATAAGTTTTCCTCGATATGTGCAATAATGCGACCGTACGGTTCGGAAGTCAAGACATAAGTGATTTTATTTGTGTTTTCTTCTTAATGGCTAGTTTATAATTTCGGCAGAATATGTTGTTGCGTGGAATTGTCGCGCAGCTCAATGTCGCGTTGCTCTGTCTAAAGCTTCATCTGGAGACGCCGGTTCGGCGCGGCTGATCGTCGACACATGGTGATTTGGGCATCGAGGTACCGTTGCTCTGCCTTACGCTTCATCGGAAGACCCCGGCCCGCACGGCTGATCGTCAGCGCATCATGATCTGGGCACCGACGTACCGTTGCTGTGAGCGTCGATTGTGTTGAGTCCGACCAATATGTTCGTATGCTGCGTCTGTAGAGTCAGCGTATCAGCGACTATTTTGTAGCCCAAACAAGCGGCAACTCATATACTGGCCGTTACTCAAATGTGGTGAAATAGATGATTGAGCAGAAGAGCGGCTGTTGATGTAAGACTTCGCTAGTCGCTGCGTTAGGTCTGTGTGAAGGCATGAGGGGGTTTCAATGAGGGAATGGCAGCTGTCGGTGCGGGGCTGGTGACTCCTCCTCCCCTAGAATGGAGCAAAGGCCATAACAATGGAATGGCCGGAGCGACAATAGGCTCTTGGCATTCTGTGAGCAGGTGGACGATGTGTATGTTGCGCCGGAATGTCCAGGAGACGACGACTATGACTACCAGTAGCAGGAGCAGTATGTAGACGGCAAGTCGATTGCAGATAATTGCATGCACTATTGGAACTAGTGGCTATATCACCAAATGATGGCGCTAATGGCCGATTGCACCATAGGTCACATGCCCGATCATAGATGGCGCTTTTGGACATACAAAATTTTTCATTGCCTACTTTTAGGTCGAATTTATTCGTTACGTTTAAACACAAAATAAAACAGTGACAAGCGCCACTACAAATCCCCCCGATATGATACACGCTGGGAACTGGTGCTTTATTGTTTGAGGTCCTTTTGCATGGTATTTACCTACGGAATTACCCTGCATATCCTCTACCTCATAATATGCAGACCCCAACTTCGTTCTAATACGAGCCTTTATAAAGGAAGGAGCTAGCTTCGCACAAAAGCCTTTTGCAAAGTTGCTCTGTTGGAAATTTCGGCGGAAAATTTCCTGTCCTTCTTTAAAGGAAACCTCGCGACTGCGCATGTTATACGTCACTTCATTGCGCATATGTTGTTTTTGTATGTTACGTGCAGCTTGATCTCGCATTATATCTATCGAATCGTCTTTATCGAACGAAACTGATCGATCTTCGAGCAGATTTAATCGTCTCAATAGCTCACAGTTTCTACCATTCGTCATCATGTGTTGCCCAAACACCAACCGATACGGTGAGTTATTCACAGCTGTGTGAAAACTCGATCGTAATGAGCGGCATATACTGCTAAGATTTTCATCCCAGTTGCTTTGATTTGGGTTTATGTACGCTTTTATAGCAGCAATCACTGACCTATTAACTCGCTCTGAGGCGTTTCCCTGAGGAGCAGAGGATGCCGTATACGCATGTTGCACGTGATACTTCTGCAACAAATTGTTGAAAGCAAGTGATTTGAATTGAACACCATTATCAGATACAAGAATTTCTGGGACTCCAAAGCAATGGAACAATTCTTCTTCGACGTACGGTAAAATGGCATTAACGGAAAACTTTTTTACCGGTTTTAGGAAGGGAAATTTCTTAAAATGGTCAAGCACTATAAATATACCTATATTTCCGGACTTGGAACGCGGATATGGGCCTAAGCAGTCGACATACAATCGCTGGAAGAATCTTTGGCTCTCTGTTGGCCTAGCCAGTGATGGCCTTAGAGTAACATTAGGATGTTTAGTGCTTTTACAGATACATACCTCCTCACGTCTGCTACGAGATTCGGCCAGAAATAATACCGTCGAATTCGCTCGAGGGTTTTGTTAATACCACCATGGGCAGCTAACACGTCGTTATGGGCTATTTGCAATATTTCAGGAATTAATTCCTTCGGAATCCACAACTTCCAGATAATATCGTCAGCTATCTGATCCTCCGGTGCATGTTCAGCACGCCGATAAACAAAACCATCGATGGTTTTAACGTTGGACGTGGTAAATGCTTTTTTCTCCACCTCTTCTTTAAAATTTTGATAATTTTCCGATTGGAAATACGGCGATTGTAAATCTACACACAAGTCATTGTCAATTGCTGACAGGTCCTCCATAAAAACACGTGACAAGGCATCAGGAACAATATTTTTGTTTCCTTTTCGATGCTGAATGTCAAAGTCATAGCCTTGCAATTTCAGTGCCCATCTTGCTAATCGGCTACTGAGATCATTTTGGGACATTAGCCATTTCAAAGACGAGTGATCGGTAATAACCGTAAGCGCATGTCCTTCGACGTAAGCGTGGAATTTTTTTATACAAAGAATAGCGGCTAAGCATTCTTTCTCTGTCACAGAATAATTGCGCTGACACGGATTAAGCTTTTTGGACATAAACGTTGTCTGTTAGCTGCATCAGCACACCACCAACACCTGTATGGCTAGCATCACAATGTATGAAAAAGGGTCGAGTAAAATCAGGGGTGTGTAACACAGGGCCTGTGCTCATTTGAATTTTTAATGATTTAAAATGAAAACGCTGTTTTCCTTTTATAGCATCAGTTAAGGGAGTAGCAATAGAAGCATAATGACGAATAAATTTCTGGTACCATCCCGTCATACCAAGAAATCTGCGTAATTGCTTAACAGAACGTGGCGGTGGATAATTATTAATTGCAGATATTTTATCAGGATCCATCTCTATGGTTCCGTTGCCAATAATGTGTCCTAAATAGCTCACTTCCCGCATGCAGAATTTACTTCTCTGAACATTTAAAGTCAGACCAGCATTCTCTAAACATGATGCTTTATTCGTAAGAATCGCAATATGACGTTCGAAAGTGTCTGAAACAATCAGAAGATCATCGAGGTAGATGTATACTTCATGTTTCAAATAGGCAGGAATAAGTCAATCCATTAATTTCGACATGGTCGATGGACCGTTAGTGAGACCAAAAGGCAAGACTGTGAACTGGTAGAGTGGTCTACCAGGCACTGAAAAAGCCGTTTTCTCCCTTGAAGAAGTCTCCAGTGGGATTTGCCAATAGGCGTCTTTTAAGTCAAGACTCGTTATGAATTCTGCTTTTGGGAGTCGACTAAGCAAACCTTCAATAATAGGCATCGGATATGCATCCTTGCGCGTCACTTGATTTAATTTTCGACTGTCAAGGCATAGACGAACTTTACCCGGTTTTCGGAATAAACTACTGGAGACGACCAGGCGGTTCCTCTATTACTCCTAACGTAATCATCCGATCTAGTTCCTCAAACATCAGGTGACAGCAGGTGATACTAGATAGTGTCGTTGTTTTATTGGCGCGACATCGCCAACATCGATTGAATGGGATAACAAGGAGGTTTTTCCCAATCCTTTCTCCACGAATGAAGGGAACTGTTTAATGGTGCTATCTAACTGTGTCTGTTGATTGTCTGTTAGCGAACAAAACACATTGTTATCAATAGCTGCCAGATGTTCAGTCCGCTTAGTTTCACCAATACCAACAGGCAGTAATTGAAACTCTATCCAAAAGTCGATCCCTAGCATAGAAACTGTGACATACGGCCGCATATCGGGTGACATAATACCAGATATTGACTGAGTATTTTCCCCATTAGGTTTGTAGTAGAATATATTTAAGCGCTGAGACGAACGTGATAGCGTTTTCGATGATTCGCACTCGTTAGAGGAAGAAATTAAATCGTTAGGAGGAAAGTCAGGTACATTTGTCATATCAGGTGAAGCTTGAGTGGAGCAACTATAAGTCACTCGGTGCTGGTGACTCTTTCCAAGGTGCACGCACGTGGCAGTTTTTTGAAGCGCTGCACTGCGCACACGATGGCTTATAGGTGTCAGCTTTGCCACAACCGTAGCAGAATACTCGGCGTTCCGATATGCAGTCTTGATAGCGATGACCTGCTTTACTGCAATTCCAACAGGACACGTTGGCTGCGGCCAATTCCGGGTCTTCTTCTTCTGAATCAACTTCTGTTGAGACCTCAACCTCATGCACTAGACGACGGGGTGCTTTCGTAAAATTCGTCAAAGGATTCGCCTTCTCTTTGCTTCCTTCGATGAATTTCAGCGCGAATGCTCACGTCGGTTCGTTCTTCTCTGAACTGCGTGCGCATAGCATCACAAAGGTCGTTCCACGTGACGGTATGCACACTTTTGTGATACCGCCAGTACCAGTCGCTTGCACTGCCTTCCAATAAAAAACTTATGTTGCTGGTTAGAATGGCAAAGTTACTCTCCAAGGACTGGTGTGTTAAGCCTTCTACACGATATAGAAAATCCTCTACACCCATACCAGATCGGCCTGAGAATTTCAGTTTCCAATTCCCCATAATTTGGCTGACTCTATCAAGGCGAATTACTGAGTCTGTAGGCGAGCATCTTGGTTGAGTTGCAGGACTTCTAGGGATTGGCGAAGGCATATTATTTAATAATGAAGGCGAAGCTGAGGGTGCAACCCGAAGATTGGTAGAAAAGGCTGTTATCATGCCTTGGATGCTTTGCTGAAGAGCTAACATCATTTCAGCTTGTCTAGCAGCAGAAGCGTTAATGGCATCGACTATCGTTTGCTGTGACTCACTAGGTGAAGCATCAGCTCGAACATTAGCTTCTGAAGCCAGGTTTGCGCTTTTGGCGCTTGCTTCGTCAAGCCTTTGATTGCGGGCACGCGGCATTGTAGCTTCCGGCAGACTTTGCGTTGACTGGCTTAAGTCTGTATTAACCGTTAAGTTCAATTAGGAAGACTGCAATGTTGATCGACAAACTGGACATCGCTCGCGATTGGTGACTTTTGTATTAAAACAAACCCAATGAAATGTGTGGTTGCAGCTTGTCGATAGTAATTGGGCGGTATGTTCTATTTCTTTTAAGCAAATATAACATGTCACCTAACATCTATGTTTTCTGAGCTTCGACTCATAAACATAATAAAAAAATTAAATCAAAATTGTATCTAAGTGTTAGTTTTATAAACTACCAACGAAATGATACCAATGAAAATCAAAATATAATCAATAACTAATCTCAAAAGAAAACAAAATCAAAAATAGAATCATAACCATAAAAAGTAACTCAAAAAAATTAAATTGATAATCAACAATATAATCATAAAAAAAATTCCAGGAGTCACGATTAACTTCTGTGAGAAACGTATGTACTTTCTTACTTTTGGTTAACGTGATCGACGACTGAGACAATGAGTAAGGATTGACAAAAAGACTTGCAAAAAACTGGAGCATTTGATATTAATTATCAGAAATATTAGTATTATCAGTAAGCGGGCAAACCATAATGTAAATAAATAATTTATTTCGACCTTTAGAAAGAATTCATCTACTTACAATAAATAACTTGCTCACTCGATTGCATACAAACGATAGGAATAAACGATGGAAAGGGAAAGAAAATAGAAGGAAAAAGGAAGGATTTAGGAATCACAAAGGGAATCTGAATAGCCATGGAAGCGATATAATACCCTCGAATAGAATCACTTATCCAAAATAACTATTCAGACAACTTCATTGAGATAAATTCGGATTAGTGGTTAGTCATAGCCATATACTCTTTTTTTTTATATTTGTATGTCATGATATTATTTTTAAAAATGATTAAGACATCAAAAGGGTGTATCTAATCAGGTAAAAGTAAACCAAAATTATTAATTTTCCACATGCATTTCGATTAACTATCACCTTTGCAAACTAGCCTAAAAGTAAACTTTAAAAAAATAGATTTTAACAAATTCGTAGCATTGCGCCACCTTCTCTTTAACTATTTTAACAAATTAATTTTTAAGCAACACTTATAATTATGGTCTTTGTTGTTTTGGGTTTAATCAAATTGGATTATATTCTTCTCACTATTTTCTTCATAGCAAATATTTTTCACAGAACACATGGCTTTTTTAGTTTGTCATATTTTTCATTTTAATACTTTCATTTTAGTACTCATTGGTACTCGATTTTAATTAATTTTGGTTGGTTGCCCTTGGCTTTAACTTTTGGGATTAGTTTCACTTATTTGTCATTTATTTATCTGTCTCCAGCATAAGTGATCCCTCCCATATAGATTATAGCACCCTGGGGAAAAGTCGGGCTCCGGTGGACACCTAAGAGCAGGTGCACCCAAATTTTAAAATTATGTCCAAAATTAATTACACCATATTTTCATTAGGTAAATATAAGGAGCCAGAATCTAGGGATTAATTATAATTAGATTCTGCAGAAAACAATTTTCTCGACATGATAGAAAATATTTACCTGGTCTGGCACCAAAGTTGGTGGTCTAGTCACGCTTGTACTAATTTTTCTAAATCCAGAAAAATATTCCGCATCCTAATAATTTATTTAAATTCACTTATTAGAATTTATGTATTTAGTTATGTAGAAGCGTACTTACTATTTATTAATTTCGAAACAAAAATTTTAAAGCAGCATGTGCCAAAATTTAAAATTTTTTTTTTTATTCCCACGCTTTTTCGGCGAGAGCGCACGTCCGACGTCTTGGTCTGATCAAAGAAGGAGAGATCAAAGACTGTCACCGTGATCGATATGTCGATTGGCCTTGACCTAGTTACCGATGCAAGTCGATTGCAGATAATTGCATTCACTATTGGAACTAGTGGCTATATCACCATCAGATGGCGCTAATGGCCGATTGCACCATAGGTCACATGCCCGATCATAGATGGCGCTTTTGGACATAAAAAATTTTTCATTGCCTACTTTTAGGTCGAATTTATTCGTTACGTTTAAACACAAAATAAAACAGTGACAAGCGCCACTACAGTTTTCATAATGAAATTCTGTATATCAAATAAATACTAATGTTAATCACATTGCAGAGATTGAGAAAAAAATAATTAATCAAGGCAGCACACTATATACATACCCTACAAAAAAATCTAAGTACACACCTACAATTTAAATTACACTATATACATACCCTACAAAAAAAAATATATATAAAATTTAAAATTACACTATATACATACTCTACAAAAAACAAAAATAAATAAATATACACGTAAAATTTAAAATACATTATATACACACATACCTCTTTATTCAATAAGAAAATTTGTTCATTATTTTCCGACCATAAACAATTTATTAAGTAACTCTAATTTTAATATCAAAAAATTCGTTTACAACCTTAGGAAGACTACACGCTCTGTTGTTGGGGTTTCATCAAACACAAGTAAGCTCCCACGCCTCGTTAGACGTTCTGACCCATTTCCTCCAATTTTGGAAGAACCTAAACCAATTCCCCCTCAAAACTCCATAATTTACTCAGGAAACGATTCGGCTCGCCCCACTCCACCCACTGTCAGCGGCTTTAGCTCCGTAATCTCAACTATGTTTAGAACTAATGACATTATGACATTTGTTGAGAGTTTGTCATCCTTTGATGGTACACCCCGTCAATTAGATAGGTTTATCACCAGCGTAGAAGAAATTCTGATGCTCATCAGAGGAGCGGACCAAACACCATATGGTCTGCATACTTTGAGGACCATCAGAAATAAAATCATTGATAGGGTTGACGAAGCCTTGGAGCTTGCAAATACTCCCTTGGTTTGGGACGAGATTAAAAACAGTCTCATCCGCCTATACTCGAGTATTAAAAGTGAGGCCAACCTGTTAGGCGAACTTAGTACAATTTCAGACAATCAGACCTTAGGGCAACTGTTCTTTGGTATATCAAAGGTGAGAAGCCAACTCTTCTCTATACCTAAGCATAGCGAGCACATCAACACTGTTGTAGACGCCAAAAAATTGTTTACAACAAGGTTTGTCTCAATGCTTTTATGTCGGGTCTGAGAGAAATCCTAAAGACTTTCGTCAGGCTAAAGTCCCCTTCTACTCTTGAACAGGCATACGAACAATGCCAAAAAGAACAGACCTTATATAGAACCCAACAAAACCGAACCAACAGAACAGAGCAGGGCCCCAACGCATCAGATAGTAGGAACAACCGAAATAATATCGACAATAAAAACCGCGGCGGACGAAATGACCGCAGGGGACCGTATTCGAATTCCAATCAAAATAGATCATCCAATTCGTACAATCATGGACCCCAATCCGACAATAATGGCAACCAGGCTAACACATCAAATCTTTTCCGAGCCCCATCGCACAGTCTGAATAATATGGAGGAGAACCCTCAATCCATTTCGAATTTTCAGCCAACTGCATAAGCCCAGCCACACACAGACCCTCGCTTCCTTTCATAAAAATCAAACTATCCCAGACAAACCCCCTGAAGTTCCTGATTGACACAGGTTCTACTCATTCCTTTATCTACCCAAAGTATGTCGATTCTAAACACTGCGTGACCTTTAAAACACCTGTAATACTAAAAACGGCCCTAAACACTTTTACAATATCAACACGTATCTATACCATTCCAACCTGAATTTCAAATCATGGGCGAAATGACTCTCCTTCCTTTCAAATTCCACTCCTATTTTGACGATTTGATAGGAATGGACTTATTATCCTATTAAAAACAGAAATAGATTTGCCTAATCTAAAACTAAAAACCCCAAGTACCACTATACCCTTATGGACTCATTATAACTTAACTTCTAACATATTTAACATCTCTGGACACACTAAAACTGTTTTGCCGCTACCAGTAGAAACCAAGCAGGGCGACTTTTACATCCACTCAATTACAATCAATAACGACTTAATAATATCGGACGGTATTTACAATTCCAAAAACAATACTGCTAATTTTGTTATCACAAACTATAGCGAGATAGACCAGTTGTTGTAACTCGAGAACCCAATAGAAGGCATGGCATATTCCACAGCCGACAGTGTTGAACTTTTCAGTATCACTTCAGACACCCCACAACCCCAAGACTCCATAACATCTTTACAATTTACAATTACTTTATGACGAACACCTTTCCCCTGAAGAGAAACAAAGTTTACTTTCACTTTGTAAAAAGTATTTAGATATCTTCTACAACGAGGACAAACCACTTACCTTCACTAACAAGATTACTCTCACAATTAAAACCACGGACGATATCCCCAACTTTAAAGTACAGCTAACTAAATCTAATTTCCTCAGGCAAGAAACAGAATTCCTTGGCCACATCGTCTCACAAGAAGGCGTTAAGCCAAACCCCAATAAAATTGAAGCTATTAAAAATTTCCCATGTCCCCATAAAAACAAGACAATTAAGTCTTTTCTCGGTTTGTTAGGCTATTATACAATTGAGAAAGAAATGCTGGCCATTATATGGGCAGTTCAATACTTCAGACCTTACCTCTTTGGCAAACGATTTACCATTGTCACTGAACATAAACCGTTAACTTGGTTAATGAGTTTCAAACAACCAAATTCTAAAATAATTCGGTGGAGACTCCAGCTTCAAGAGTACAACTTCTAAGTCGTCTATAAGAAAAGCTTTCAAAACGTTATCGCTGAAGCTCTCAGCCGACCAGAAGCCTCTATTAATCATTATGAAGTACTACCGATTCCCCAAACTATCTGTCCCATCTCAGAGAAACCACTTAATGACTTTAATATTCAGCTCCTCTTCAAAATAGCCAACTACACTACATTGTAAACCTGAGGAGGGAATTTTGTAAACCTGACTTCTAATATGACGACATATAAGATATATAACCGACTATCACTGCAATAGCAACCATCGGGGGATCAACAAGACATACTTGCACATAAAACGGCAACAATTCTTTCCAAATATGAAGGAAAGAATATCTCAGATGATTCGGAAATGCGAAACATGCCTAAAGTTAAAATATGACAGACAACCCCAAAAGATCACCTACCAAATACCTGAACTACCTTCAAAATCGTTGGACATTCTACATATAGACATTTACACCATTAACAAAAATTACAATCTTACTATTATCGATAAATTCTCCAAATTTGCGGTTGCTTACCCTATAGCTAATAGGAATTGTATTAACGTAGTTAAAGCCTTAAAACATTTTATTGCCCAATTCGGAATACCCAAAAAAGTTATCTACTTCACTCGAGACTAACTGAGATTTATAGGATAATACTTGACACTAGGAAACAACAAAATCATGAACAAGATCATGACGAGATAATGTCCGAAACCTTAATTACATTCAATAACGCTATTTATTCCGTGACTAAACATACCCCATTTGAACTCATTATAACTTAACTTCTAACATATTTAACATCTCTGGACACACTAAAACTGTTTTGCCGCTACCAGTAGAAACCAAGCAGGGCGACTTTTACATCCACTCAATTACAATCAATAACGACTTAATAATATCGGACGGTATTTACAATTCCAAAAACAATACTGCTAATTTTGTTATCACAAACTATAGCGAGATAGACCAGTTGTTGTAACTCGAGAACCCAATAGAAGGCATGGCATATTCCACAGCCGACAGTGTTGAACTTTTCAGTATCACTTCAGACACCCCACAACCCCAAGACTCCATAACATCTTTACAATTTACAATTACTTTATGACGAACACCTTTCCCCTGAAGAGAAACAAAGTTTACTTTCACTTTGTAAAAAGTATTTAGATATCTTCTACAACGAGGACAAACCACTTACCTTCACTAACAAGATTACTCTCACAATTAAAACCACGGACGATATCCCCAACTTTAAAGTACAGCTAACTAAATCTAATTTCCTCAGGCAAGAAACAGAATTCCTTGGCCACATCGTCTCACAAGAAGGCGTTAAGCCAAACCCCAATAAAATTGAAGCTATTAAAAATTTCCCATGTCCCCATAAAAACAAGACAATTAAGTCTTTTCTCGGTTTGTTAGGCTATTATACAATTGAGAAAGAAATGCTGGCCATTATATGGGCAGTTCAATACTTCAGACCTTACCTCTTTGGCAAACGATTTACCATTGTCACTGAACATAAACCGTTAACTTGGTTAATGAGTTTCAAACAACCAAATTCTAAAATAATTCGGTGGAGACTCCAGCTTCAAGAGTACAACTTCGAAGTCGTCTATAAGAAAAGCTTTCAAAACGTTATCGCTGAAGCTCTCAGCCGACCAGAAGCCTCTATTAATCATTATGAAGTACTACCGATTCCCCAAACTATCTGTCCCATCTCAGAGAAACCACTTAACGACTTTAATATTCAGCTCCTCTTCAAAATAGCCAACTACACTACATTGTAAACCTGAGGAGGGAATTTTGTAAACCTGACTTCTAATATGACGACATATAAGATATATAACCGACTATCACTGCAATAGCAACCATCGGGGGGATCAACAAGACATACTTGCACATAAAACGGCAACAATTCTTTCCAAATATGAAGGAAAGAATATCTCAGATGATTCGGAAATGCGAAACATGCCTAAAGTTAAAATATGACAGACAACCCCAAAAGATCACCTACCAAATACCTGAACTACCTTCAAAATCGTTGGACATTCTACATATAGACATTTACACCATTAACAAAAATTACAATCTTACTATTATCGATAAATTCTCCAAATTTGCGGTTGCTTACCCTATAGCTAATAGGAATTGTATTAACGTAGTTAAAGCCTTAAAACATTTTATTGCCCAATTCGGAATACCCAAAAAGTTATCTACTTCACTCGAGGCTAACTGAGATTTATAGGATAATACTTGACACTAGGAAACAACAAAATCATGAACAAGATCATGACGAGATAATGTCCGAAACCTTAATTACATTCAATAACGCTATTTATTCCGTGACTAAACATACCCCATTTGAACTATTTAACGGACGTAACCATATTTTTAACCAGGTAATCAAATTCAATAACGAACATGACTACCTGACAAAATTAAACGAGTTTCGCGAAAAATTGTATCCCCTTATCACGGAAAAACTATTAAATGACGTAGTCAAGACCTATAGACCTTTAGCCCGATACGTTGGTCCTCAGGAAAGCAAACAGACTTACGTCTAAAATTACTTACCATTTCAGGTCCACTCTCGTGACATCGCCGATTCGATCACTGTATCACTTTTTATAAAGCATTGAATAAAGAGCAAAAAGGCGGAAGGGAGATATTTGACATATATATAAGATGGAAACAGAGAGCTCTTGCGGAGTCTTTCGGACAATAAAACGTCACTCTGGTTTTAAACTTTAAGAAATTGGGTTGTGTTTTCATCAACTTCCAAACATAAATATATATATATACATCTCTCTACTCAACTTTACCAACGTTAAACCACCATCTAAGGATTTAATACACCGTTCAGGTCCCTCTAATAACTCGCGCCACTCATGTCTCAGCACCGCTCCTAGTTCGATGTCGCTGGCATTTGCCTGGAGTGTGAAACGCTTGCAAAAGTCTGGTCAGGCTAATATTGGTGCTTCCGTGAGACTTGTCTTCAATGCCTCGAACGCTAGTTGTTGTTCCTCACACTACACCCATCGACAACCATCACCCATCAATAGCGCCGAAATGGGTTGTACCAATGAGGCGAAATTTGGTAATCCGAACGCCATCACCTTCCAGTGAAAGAGACCTCTCCCTGAGAATTAAATAGTGCAAGTGAAAATTAAAGTCCAGTGCCAGCCCAAGGAGCCTAACCGAACGCGATGAATCCTGTCGTAGGAGAATCTAGGTGTAAAACATAAATATTGAAAGCTCAGTTTCGAGCTTTACGTAATGGTGCGAAGTAGGCAAGAAGGTAGGGACAAACTAGACTAAGAACTAGCGTGAGGAAACAGCAAGCTATTGAAATAAAATAAAACCATTGTTAAATTAAGTTAGTTGATAGAAATAGAAAACTTGAAGTGTAGTGTAAATTAGTTTAGGGCGGAGCGGGAGCGCAATAAAGTTCTCTTCGTTGTTTTGAACTCGCCCCGTTTCGCCGCTATAGTTAAGAAGGGCTAAGCAATGAAGTACTCGAAAATTATAATCGAACGCACTGGTTTGTTTTTCGTTCTCGCCAAATTTACAGCCACTGCAGTTTTTCGGTTAACCACAAATTAATTAGATAAACTAATCTAATTTTTCATGGCGCCCCCTGGTGGACTGTAATAAATAGGCATAGTGAAGTTTAAAAGTGACAGTGACATAAAAATAGAGCAAATAACAACAAGTGTATAGCAATTGCACAGTGCTTAAGTGCAATTAATAAATCAAATAAAGTACCTTCGGTTCGTGGGTGGATTATTAACAACCTATTCGCGTCGGTCGCGTTAAATCCTACAAGTTGAGTTCCTGCAATTTCATGGAGGGATACCCTGCAATTACGGCAAGCCAAGAAAAATGAAAAGATTCCGTCACCAACGGAATATAAAGAAGCCTTTTTGAAAATTATCGAAGTTGTTCAATGTCACGAATTTTTTGATGACATTAAAAGAATTCGCAAGGGATCCAAGCTTGGCCCTTGTCTTCAACGATTAAATCCATTTATTGACGATGACAAAGGAACTTGGTGTACGGACGCAATTCGTGAATTCGCATCAAAAAGCGGATGCGACTCACACACTCACACCGCCTCGAGCACCAAACATGGGAGCACTATGGGAGGCAGGTGCCAAAACTGCAAAACACCTACTCCTACGAGCGGTGGGCAGCGCGCAGTTGACAGCGGAGGAGCTGCAAGCAGTCCTCGTCGGCGTCGAAGCAGTGCTGAACTCGCGGCCACTAGGACCAATCAGCCAGGACCCCAGCGACGGAGAGGCCCTAACACCAGGGCACCTGGTGACACCAGGACACCTGGTCACTACTCGCCCCACTAGCACTCCGGTCCAGACGGGTCTCAATTGCTTGCGGCGATGGCGACTTGTCTCGTCAGTCAGGCAAAAGTTCTGGCAGCGATGGTCCCGAGAATACGTCCTGGGCCTTCAAATCAGAGGGCACAGATGGAACTCTCGTCGTCATCGCAGAGGACAATCTTCCTCCGCAACAGTGGCTCCTCGAAAGGATCGTGGCAACTCACGCAGGGCAGGACGGCATGGTCAGGGTCGTAGATCTAAGGACCAGCGAAGGGCGATTATTCAGACGGGCCATTCACAAACTGGCTCCATTACCGATTGGTTGAAGCCTTCAACGGGGCCGGTGTTAAATTAAGTTAGTTGATAGAAATAGAAAACTTGAAGTGTAGTGTAAATTAGTTTAGGGCGGAACGGGAGCGCAATAAAGTAGTTAAGCAATGAAGTACTCGAAAATTATACTTTGATTCGAACGCACTGGTTTGTTTTTCGTTCTCGCCAAATTTACAGCCACCGCAGTTTTTCGGTTAACAACAAATTAATTAGATAAACTATTCTAATTTTTCAACCATGTTACTAATACAATGTGGTATGCTGGTGCTCCGCTGACCAGTAAGTGATTCTGACCGTACACACGCACAGTCCGTGTCGTGAGTGAACGTTAGTTGACGAGTGAGTGCGTGACCGTGTGCTCTAACAAGTTGCGGCGTGGTGGAAGACACCATCAAGCGACTTGTGGGAGTACAGGCGAAAGTACCTGCGGTCACGGGCGTTCTGCACGATCAACGGCCGATCGTGAGTAGTGTCGTGAGTGAAACGCTAGTTGGCAAGTGGGTGTGTGTACTCTAACGAGTTTGCGGCATGGTGGAATACACCACTGAGCGGCTCGTGGGAGTACAATCGGGTATACCTGCGGTCACGGGCATTCTGCACGACCAACGAACGATCGTGAGAGGTGTAATGAGTGAGCGATAGCTGGCGAGCGGGGTGCTTGAGCGTGCACTCTAACTAGTTGCGGATGGTAGAATACACCAACGAGAGACTTGTGGGAGTGGAAGCGAGAGCACCCGTGGCCGCGTGCGTTTCGTGATAAGCCGCCGGCCAGGCACGCGTGACACGCGACACGTGAGCCACAAAGGACCACGTGGAGGTAGACTCCGCTACCACATGGTCAGCAAGCACATGTGAGTGACCTGCACCATGTGTGTCTCCTATACCCTGTACATACCCCAGTAGGATATGACATGCTAGTAGCCGCTCTTGCTAAAAGTCATAATAGTCCTAGTATTTATAAATTTTTCTGTAAAGACCCTGGCGAGAGTGAGACATGTACCCCAGCATGAGAAAACACTTATGCAACCTATCATACGAAATCGTGAAGTATCTATGTTCCCTATGCCTTTAGTACTTGTACTGTGGTGTGGTTCTCTAAACTTCCCTACTATACCCTGCCATTGTCTGGGTCTTAGGTTAGGTTATATCGGCAGGCCCCCAAGTAGGGGCCTCACATAGATCAGTATGATCCTTAGTGTTGCCGGATAAGTGATGGAGGCTGTTAATTTATCGGTTTAATTATCCCAGTCTAGTATGCTGGTTAGTTTGGTAAAAGCCAGGAGTTTTTGGGGTGCCAGGCCCGCTGCTTCTCTCAGCGATGCAAGCAAGGGGCTTCCAAGGCATTTCGCTCTCGAGGTCATGAGTGCGGGGCAGGCGCAGATGAGGTGCTCCAGAGTTTCTTGTACTCCTGGTACCTTGCATTTCCTGCATTCTTCGTTGTCGGTAATGCCCAACTTCTTGGCGTGCGTTGCGGTCAGGCAGTGATCCGTGAGTATACCCGTCATTATTCTACAGTCTCTTCTCTGGAGCTGAATGACATATTGGGTCAGTTTCGTATTTACATGATTGCACATAGTGCGTGTTATCCTGCAGTTTGTTGTGTTGTACCACCTTCTCCCTGCTATTGCTGCAGCGCTTTCTTCTAAGCTGTGGCTTATCGATCGTAGCGGTATCTTCAGGTCTTCAATTGTCAGTTGTCTAGATTCGGCACCTTCCTTCGCTAGCCTGTCTGCCATCTCGTTTCCGTCAATGCCCTGGTGACTGGGACCCAAAAGATGCGCACCATCGAGCGGATGCTTAATGCATCTAATGCTTCCCTGCTTGCCAGTACACTTCTGGAGCTGATGACATAGGATTGCATGGATTTGATAGCCGCCTGACTGTCGACAAAAATATTAACCCGATTCTTGTTGAGCGTTGTCGCAAGTTCTGCAGCCTTCTTTATAGCGAAGACCTCCGCTTGGAAGATGCTACAGTAATCTGGCAGCTTATACGACATTTGGATGGGCGGGTCTGCACAGTAGACCGCGGCGCCTACGCCGGTTTCCATTTTTGATCCGTCCGTAAATAGCTTTGTTGCATTTTCGTCCATGCCGATTTTCCAATCTTCATGTCCTATTAGAGTGGGCGTTCTGGAGAAGTTGTTTATTGGGGTCACATAGTCCGTGCTATTGAGCGACTCTCCTCCTACTTCCCCATGCCCGTAGTTAGCGAGGGCCAAATTGCCGCTAGCACAGAGACGTTGTGCGGTCTTTTGTGCTACAAGTTTCCAAGTATCACCTCCAAGGCCTTTGTTGGAGTAGATCTCAGTGCCCCGGTAATGCACATCAGTGCCCGTCTTTGTACCCTTTCCATTGTTAGGAGGTATGTGGATTTCTTAGTAGCCTTCCACCATACTAGGACACCGTAGAGTAGTATTGGACGAACAATTGAGATGAAGATCCAGTGCATCAGTTTGGGAGACAAGCCCCATGTGCTACTTAGCATCTTTTGCGATGCATATAGTGCACATGTGGCCTTCTTTACCCTTTCCTCGACATTGGTCTTCCAGCTCAACTTGCTGTCCAGTACTATTCCTAGATACTTCACGCTCTTTTTTGGCTCGAGCAGTAAAGAGAATTAGATCCGTCTTGTCCGCATTAATACTGAGTCCGACCTCCATCGCCCACTTCAGTACTTCTTTCTGTGTACTGTCCATGACTGAGCTGATCGTCGTTGGACATTTGCCCACGATAATTATGGCTATGTCATCTGCATAGGCGGTTATCTTTGGGGCTTTCCGTTTAAATTTCTTTAGTATGTCGTTTACCACTAGTTTCCACAGTAGCGGCGAAAGCACTCCGCCTTGCGGCGTGCCTCTGTGCGCTGCTTTGGTTCCCCATTCGGCTCTTACTCTTCTGCAGCTCAATAGGTTTTCTATCCAAGAGTTTACAGCCTCGTGGGTTTCTACAGCTCTCAGGCTTCGCATGATCGCTTCCGTAGATACATTGTTGAATGCACCTGAGATGTCCAGGAACGCTCCTAGGGCGAATTCCTTGTGGTGTAGGGCTTTTTCGATGGTGGCTACTAGGGTGTGTAGGGCCGTTTCCACCCATTTTCCTTTTGTGTAGGCGTGTTGGTTGGGTTCTGCGAGTCGGTTCATGCCTCCTCTTATATGCAGATCCAGAATTTTTTCCAGGGTTTTAAGTAGGAAAGAGGTGAGACTTATCGGTCTGTAGTTTTTCGGTTGCATGTGACTGCATTTTCCTGCTTTTGGAAGGAACACAACACGTGCTGTCCTCCAAGGTACAGGTACATATGCCAGTCTTAAACATGCTTTGAATATTGTTTCCAGCCATGGAGTGACATTTTCTTTGGTCTTCTGCAGCATGGCTGGTATTATGCCATCTTACCCAGGGGATTTGTAGCTCTCGAAGGATTCTATGGCCCACTGGATTTTATGATGTGTGATTATATTCCCAGGTATGTCAAACACTGGGTTCGTGTGCACTGATTGCTGTGTATCTAGTGCATCTGTGCAGCCTGGGAAGTGCTCATTTAAAAGGGCATTCGTCGCTTCCCCGCTGTTATTCGTCCATTGGCCATCGCTAGTTCTTAGTTGGCTCTGAATTGCCGGTTGGCTTGACAGGAGCTTCCTAAGTCTGGCGGTTTCCGTGACCTTTTCGATACCAGACCAAAAGGATCTCCATGAGTTCCTCTTGGCTGTCTGGACCTTTTTCTTGAAGTCTCGGAGCCTTGTCCTGTATTCGTCCCATACAATATCTTCGTTTGCTTCTTTGGCTAGTTTGAAGATTTCTTGTAGGTCGGTGCGTTGTGCCTTCAATTGTGGGTTCCACCAGGGTGGTCTTTGTTTCCTTCTTGTTATTGAGGTCTTGCACGTAGCGTTAAAAGCTGAGGTTAGGTGGTGAGAGAGAGTCTTCACGGACTTCTCGATATCCACCGTTGTTGAGATTAGTGTTAGAGTTGGGAGTGTCCTTGTCACTTTGGTCTTAAACATATCCCAGTTGGTGTTCCTGGGATTTTTGTAAAGACTTTTTGTCACTGTGCACTCAAATTCAACTTCGAACTGTATATACCTGTGGTCCGAGAAGGAAGGTTTGCTAAGGACCCTCCATTCCGTGAATTCGGTATTTGTTCCAGACGCGAGTGTTAAGTCTATGACGCTAGATGAATTGGGACCTACGTAAGTGGGTTCCTCTCCCCTATTAGCGATCTTAATATTATATTTTAAAAAGAAGTCTAACAGTGACTCACCCCTATTGTTGACGTCCTTGCAGCCCCATAGGGTGTGATGTGCATTAGCGTCGGCGCCTATCACTAGGGGTTGCCTCTTCTGGCTCACCTCCCGGATCAGACGCTCTGTCTCTTCTGTCGGCGATTCTCTGTCGTGCGCTAGATAGCAGGACGCCATCAAGAGTGGTTCGTCCCTGCTTCCCTCTAGCGCTATCACCGTGATGTCGTCTGTGCTGTAATTAGTCATAAGGTAAGCATAGATGCCTTTTCTTACCAGAATTGCAGTTCTAGCTTTACTTACGGTAGTTGAATAGAAGATGGAGTAGTTGTTCGACCCTAGCCCGGCGATCTTGTTGCCCGATGCGATCCAGGGCTCCTGGACTAGGGCCACGTCGACGGACTCCTCCTCCAGGGTTAGGAGGAGCTCCGCCGACGCCAACTTGCTCTTATGGAGATTCAGCTGAAGGATCCTTAGCTTCATGGCTATTTTCGGACTCCTTAAGCTTGGATGGGTTGGCTATTATAGTCAGGTCACCATCCTCCTCCGCTTCGTCCTCTATATCGAGGCTATTGGCCGCGTCTGTCAGTGCCTCGAGGTCTTTTTCGACCTCACCGACCTCCAGCGTGTTGGCATTAGTGTCGTTCGGGTGGCGCTTTTTGAGTCGTAGGTAGACGTTTCCTACTCCCCACGCCATCTTCCCGAACCTCGGGTATAGCATATCCTCGCCCTCCTTGTTGATTTGGAGGACCATCTGTTGGCCATTGCCTTCCGGCTTGCCAACGTGGAGTACCGTCCAATCAGCGGTAGGCACATGTTCTGTCAACTACCTCCAGCTTAGCACCTTCCCAGAGGGTGTCCATCTTGGCCACGGTGTCGGTGACCCACTTCAGGGTGAGGTCATCCTTGCAGCTCAATATCTTGACCCCGTTAAGCCACCCTGCTCCGTCGAAGGTGATAGGCTGACACCCCGGCTCCTCCATTCTAGCTCTACCATCTACCACTTATCAGGTGTAATCTTCCCCTGGGGGTTACTGCGGTCGATGAGCGCGACGACTAAGTGCCGACGCGCAACATCTCTCGCTGTCTCCCTTTTCGGCAGCGGCTTTTTGGGGGTCTTCTCCACCTTTTGGCGCGGCCGCTTGCTCGCGGGCACATCCGCCTTGTCCTGGTCTTCGGACCTCTGCCTTTTGGTGAACAGCAACTCCTCGACCTTATTCGCAAATTGGCTAGAAGTTGCCTTCATCGCCATTTTGCCCTCGAAGTGTTTGCGGCCCTCTTTGATCTTCTCTTCGGCCCACTCCAGCTTTTTACTCTCCTCGGGGGTGAGATTCTTGCTGCCAGCGAGCCGAGATTTGATTTTAAGAGCCGCTTTGTACTGGGCTTTAGCTCTCAGGCCCTCCTTCGTCTTTTTAGGCCCTTCCCTACTAGGATAGTTGGAACCCTTGACTGGGGAGCGCAAGAGGCTATCCTCCACCTCAGCACCTATGTCGTTGCCCTGAGGGTCGCTGTCCGAGTCTGCGTGGACTCTGGTACCGCGCCACATCTTGGCATTTTTGGACGTTGAGGCAGTTGTACAACTGTCCTGGCCTGCTCCCACCAGTACAGAGGTGTGACCGCTGGCGACACGTAGAGCGGTGTTCACCAGCTGGGCCGTGTATTGGCCCGAGCAATAGGACAGTGTTTGATTCTGGAGTTTGAGTCAATACACAGCCCATTGCCCAGCCGGCACCCTCGGGGAGGGTTCAGTCAGAGGGTTTTCGCCAGCCATTGTCTGGGTCTTTAATCCACTAAAATATAGAAAGTTTCTCAATATAAATGTCTAGTTAGGTCCTTACTCATAGGCCACCACCACGTGGTGCTTTGGAGTTCACGTGCGTGCGACTCCTGACCACTCTTTCATGTTACACGTACCTGGCCGGTCGCTTGCCGTGCGAAACGCGAGTGACCGCTGGTACCGTCGCCTGTAGTCCCGCAATCGCTCAGTGGTGTATTGCACCACCCCGCCACTCGTTAGAGCACACGCTCACATACTCGCTTGCTAACTAGCGTTCACTCACGACACTTCCTATGGATGTGTATGCACAAAATCCCTTACTGGTCGGCAAAGCACCGGCATACCAGAAGACAGGACACTCTCATGCAGGCACCCGCGGACACACACACTAGGGAAGACTAACCCACCGGTAAATGGTCACTGCGCACTTATTGCACTTATATTCTAACACTTGTTCCCTGTCTTCCTGCTTACCTCGCACCATACGTTGCTCGTAGCAGAGCTTTCATATTTGGTCTCTCTCATCTTACCTTGATTGTCTTGCGAAAGGAATAATCATCGTTCTGGGTTCTTTATATACTTTCACTTTTAAAGAGCTCGTACAACTGGCTCGCTCTGCCGCTCTCGATCAACTGTTCTATGTCCTAGTTACGCAGATCGCAATTCGCTGCTTGTATTTCGCTGCCTGTGTTCGGCCGATCATGCTCTGCTGCTCGCACGGCTCGGCTCGCGACTCGTTGCTCGTGTTGCTCCGCTCGCACGGCTGTGCTTGTATTGCACTGCTTGCACGGCTCTGCTCTGTCGAATTTCATACGTGGCCATCTAGAATTAGATTGGTCGACTAGTTAAATTAGATGAGTTTCTTGGGAGAAGAACTTCTGTTCTTCTCCAAGTATCTTTATTGAATGAATTTTTAGTATATTACATATTCTTTGCTTAAGCTAACCCGCGTAGCTACGCTGTCGGAGGCGCCCGCAGCGTAAACATTGCAGCGAGTTCTACAATGTGTTTTTTATGAAAAGGCACTGGGTACAGTGTGTACCCGATATAATGCAAACTACATATCCCTTCTTTTGAAAAATAACGGAATATTTTGAAGTTTGTTTAGAGGTAATTTATACAATATTAATCAAATCATGTTATTAATTGTTTATAGATACATTTATGTATAAAGAATATTTTTAAGAAAAAGCTCATAAATGATTTATCATTTATCAATGTGTATATTTTTTTTACGATATATATTTTTATGCCAATGATTATTTTATGTTTTTTATTTTTATTATTAGCTATTATAACGTTATTTTCTCCTATTTCTGTTACTTTATACGGACCAGTATATTTAGAATTTAACTTATGGCCTGTTTCGTTTTTTAATTGAACTTTATCTCCTATTGATATATTTCAAAGTTCCTTACTTTCTGATCATAAAGTTTTTTATTTATATTTAGAATTTAACTTATGACCTCTTTCGTTTGTTAATAGAACTTATATCCTATTGATATATTTGTAAGTTTCTTACTTTCTGATCATACAGTTTTTTATTTTTTCTTTATGTTCATTTATCATAATTCTACCTCTGCAACTAGTATACCAACTAGATTATAAGTTAAATCACATATTAGTGTGATTGCATATTTATTACCATTTTCTGATTTTGGTACGGGACCAATAATGTCTACTTTCACTCTGTGTAAAGCTTTTATTGGAGTTTCTGTCATTATTAGAGGTATTGTATTTCTTGTCATTTTGATTTTTGGAATTTCCGACATTTTAGAATGTACTCAGTTATGTCTTTAGACATACCTTTCCAGTAATAATATCTTTTGACATTGGCCAAGGTTTTTGTGATGAGTTTGCAACCTTGTAATTGCTCGTCATATGTATCTAGCAATTGGATCTGGGCAAATACTAGTTCGTGAGACTCGGAGTGGTCAGCACTATTAAGAGCCAGAAACTAGTTCATAATAAAACATATCGGCTAACCAACTATCGAGTCGCTAATAATTATCGATAAGGTCGACACTTGATGCCAGAATCTCGGTCGGTGAAACACGTTCTAAAAGGCACGGCATTAATTTAAAACATTGTTAATTATAAGACAAGTCAATATAAATATAATAAAAACTATTTATTCGTACACTAAAAGCTGAACCTACATGTATTTACTCTATGCCAATCATATTTGCTTTATTATTATGTAAAACTTTGTAGCACTTTGTTGCAATGTGTATATACAAAGCTCAAGTGAACTTGCAATATGAGCTCCCACTCATGATCGCAATGACTTAAATGTGGAGTCAGCATTCCCACGCTGACCGAATGTCGATATACATATACATGCGCGTGTTACACATACTCTTTCTCCTTTACTTTTCAGCTATATATGTACTTCTTATGTATAAGTAGTTCTGCCGATCCGGTGCCGGCGTCACCGACAGCGCGGCTTAGCTTTTATGAATGCTTCTTGAATATCGTAAGACATTCTACATTCTACATATATCGTCAACAGGAGCGGAACCATTCCTGCTCTGGTTTAATACAACCTTTTAGAAACAAATGAACGTTTTTGGATTAAATTAAATTATAATAATAATTAAATATATTAATTTTTTGAAGATTATCCTTTAAACTTTAATTATTGCGTTCTTGGCACTCTTAATCAAAAATGACGCTCTCCCGGTTCATTAGCGTTATTCAACATTATTTTATTGATAGGGAAAACTAAAAGAACTTAAGATAGTGTACCGAGTAAAGTCCCGATAAATCGGTGATTGGCAACATAATCAACCACGTCCGGAATCCACTCCTGCGTCTTTTCGAGCTCCGTGATTGTGGTTGCGACGGATACCCCAGGGCGGATATGTCGTCCCATTCATCGGACATAAGATCGATGACCCCATCCCCCGTTGACCGCTGGTCAGGTAGACACCAGTCGCGATCCGATTCGGGTCGATCTACTGAAGTTTCACTCTTCAAAAGCCTCACCATAAAAGTTCTCTCAAGACACCTATCGTTTAACGATAAGAAGCTTAAGTTTCTGATAAACAAAGATGTAAACTTCTGTAGAACTTTAAGGTTTGCTGGTCCATAAAAATAATTCTGTCAGTCAGTTAATGAGTGACTCTGGTGTAATAAATAACAATAACTCCATCAAATAAAAATAATAAATAGAAAATTATATATTTTTATTTTTTAATGAACACCTAAATACTTAATTATATGTTCAAAGTGACTTTAATTCGAATCATATCTCACTTATTTATCGTCGGATATAAATGAAATTTTCACATGACGGCCGTGGCAAGGTATTTGTCATGTAAGATGTACAACTTTGGTTGTTGAGTTAATATTGTAGTTTTTAAATAGTTATTACTGATTTACAAAGGCGGGAAGGGGCGTGTCCAAATTTAAAAAAAAAACTTTAAGACACTGCAATATATACGTATGTTGCCACAAAATTTGACGACCCTAGCTCTTATAGTTTCTAAGATCCAGGTGTTCATACAGACAGACAGACAGACATGGCTCAATCGACTCGGTTACTGATACTGATTCAGAATATATATAGTTTATGGGGTCGGAGATGCCTCCTTCTGCCTGTTACGCACATTTCCGTTCCGACAAACACAATAGACCATGAATATTTTTAAAATCCATGCCCTAAAAATAAAAGAAAAAGAACCTATTGTACGAGTACTAAGTCAAAAATAGATCCACCCGACAAAAACAAAGTGATTTATAAAATTCCTTGCAGTGCACTGTAGTGGCAACAATAAGGAAACATGCAATGGTGTATACGTAATAACGACAAAACTAAAATTGAAAACAAGATTAACACAACACAAATCTGATTTTAAAGTACGACACCAAAGTACAACACAAAAAACAGCTGTTATGACCCACTGTGCTAACAAACATCACTCTCCGAATTTTGTCAAGAACAACACTATGCCAAACGTTACACTCTGGAAATGCTACACATAATAAACACGTCAACACAAGATAGATTAAACTACAAAACGGACACAGAAAACTGCACTCACATATACAGACATTTACTTTTTAAGCCAGTTAGAAACTGCGAGAACAGACGTAAAAAATAAATTTATGTAATTTAATATTATTCAGTTTAATTTTAGAAATATTGTTAAACGATCCGTATTTGTACTTTTTTGTTTTAAGCCTAGAAGACGGTTACCATAGAGTAATCAAAATATATCGGAACAAAAAATATAAAACAACAAATCGTTTTTATTTTTA
Organism: Zaprionus davidi; assembly: GCA_018903715.1. NCBI lineage: Eukaryota > Metazoa > Arthropoda > Insecta > Diptera > Drosophilidae > Zaprionus > Zaprionus davidi. The sequence continues at coordinate 26,617 of JAEIGL010000041.1, read as the reverse complement.
TTTATTTTGACCTCGAGCCAGCTACCATGATGATAAACAACAACGGTCGCCAAAATTTTGGTTAAACCAAGGCCCAACACATTTAACATCTGAAGAATCTCTTATGGGCGCCCACACTTTGGACCCATCCCTGGAAGAGCAAGCAATGATCCCTTACTTTCAAACCCCCCAAGCAAAGTATATAGCAAAGCCATAGTTACTTCCAATATAATCCAATGTGGCCCTGCAGCAGCCCAGTTACAAAATTCCTACACTAAAATTGCAATAAATGCTGATGTCACACACACCAGCCAATAACGATCTCCCTTTCGGCATCAGTTCCCGTTTTGAGTGAAAAAACCGGCACCCCAAGCCTACCCGAATATCTATTGCCAATAATGACTCCCTTGACTTCAACATACTCACCTTGACGCTCAAGGAACTGCTACGCGAAACCTATGCCACTAAATCCAATAAACACTGCACCAACATAACCTGCCACAATGCGGACTCTTACGCCAAGTTGCGTAACTACCTTCAAGACAACCAAAATAGGATTGTCTCCCATACCTACCAAAACAAGAATAACCGCGCATGCAGTGGTGGCATCCGCCATTAGAACAAAACCACTCCTTACAACTGGAAACGTGAAAAATGAGCAAACCTCGGATTTCAGATAAGACACCTGAACGCCATCAAAAGTCGTTTTAATAAACAACCACTCAATCTTTTTGAAATTGAGCTAGAGAGATGCGACAATGTATCTATTGACGCGTTCCTACAAATTAAAATACTGGGCAACCAACTGATTAGTGTTGACAAATTGCTTCGTAAAGATGTCCAATAATGCCATCGCTGCCAAACCTTTGGGCACACTAAAAACTACTGCCTTCGCAAATTTGTGTGTATCAAATGTGCTGAAAATCATCCCGCAACTGAGTGCAAAAAACACAAAAATACGAATCCTAAATGCGCCAACTGCCTTAAAGAACACACTGCCAACTACAAAGGATGCATAGCCTACAAAGCGGTATTCAACTAAAAACAGCATCCAAGCCGTAGCACAAACATCAAAACAATCACATCTAGCCACAATGATTCCTTGCCTACTAAAACCCTAACTAAAATCACAAACACAAACAAAACCAGTAAGAAAAGCAACAGTCGCGCGTCACGCGACAGTGGGATACCCTTCGACTTATATAAACATTATACATATGCACATGCTATAAAATTATTCCCGACAGATGGCGCTAGCTCTTCGCGATCACCCGCCTTCCTTGTCAGCTGACACAAGCACTTGTTTTTATGCTCACACTTTCTTCTGTGTTTATTGTCCGATCGGATTGTAATTTAGACATTAAGTAGATATTTCATTCAATTAAGTATATGTTTAAGTCAGTAAATTGTATCCCTTATACAGCGCTTATAAATTGAATTCAAAAATTAAATGATCAATTTGCGGGGTGGTTGGCGTGGCACCCAACATTTGAAATAATTTTGAAGTGCGCCTGGCACACAATAACCTTCATGCCCAAATTTGGTGAATCCAGCTTTTATAATAGCTGAGATCTGTGTATTCACATCCGTACATCCGGTAGACAGACATGGGGCTATCACGCTTCCTTTTGCCTGTTACATACATTTGCACAAAGTTAGTATACCCTTTTTTGACTATTTTTAATGGTCGAAGGGTACGTTATCGTTTGATAAGTCCGTGACTTTTTGTATTTGCCGCGCACCTGCTCTAAATACAACACTGCTCCTGTCAGCAGTTATCGATTAACAGCTGACTGTAAAATTTTGAGAAAGCTGCGTTTTTGGTTTGCGTTTTATAGGCATTGAAAGCAGACGATCTCGTGAATTTTAACGAAAATGGAAAAAGTGAATTTCGTGTGCTAATTAAGCATTATTTTTTGCGTAAAAAATCCATCACCGAAACCAAGGAAAGACTTGATAAATATTATGGGGACTCTGCACCATCAATTTCAATGGTTAAGAAATGGTTTACTGAGTTCCGTTGTGGTCGTACCAGTACAAGTGATGCCGAACGTTCAGGTCGCCCAAAAGAGGTCGTCATGCCAGAAATCGTCGACAAAATCCATGGAATGATATTGGATGATCGGAGAATGAAAGTGCGTGAGGTAGCTGAGGCTGTAGGCATCTCAACTGAACGGGTACATCACATTTTACATGAATATTTGGACATGAAAAAGCTTTCCGCGCGATGGGTGCCGCGATTGCTCACACACGACCATAAGCGCAACCGTGTGACCATTTCAAAGGAGTGTTTGGCGATGTTCAACCGCAATCCAAACGAATTTTTGCGCCGTTTCGTTACCGTAGACGAAACATGGATCCACCACACCACACCAGAGACCAAAGAACAATCAAGACAGTGGGTTTCTCCGGGTGAACGTGCACCAAAGAAGGCCAAGGTGGGTCTGTCGGCCAACAAGGTCATGGCCACAGTTTTTTGGGATGCACAAGGTATCATTCACATCGATTACCTTGAAAAGGGTAAAACGATCACCGGCGAATATTATTCAGAGCTTTTGGACAGATTCGATATTGATTTGAAGCAGAAACGACCGCATTTGGCGAAAAAAAGTGCTGTTCCATCAGGACAATGCACGGGTGCACACGTGTGTAGTCAGCATGGCAAAATTTCATAAATTGGGCTACGAACTGCTACCCCATCCAGCATATTCTCCAGATTTAGCCCCCTGTGACTATTTTTTGTTTCCAAACATGAAGAAATGGCTCGGCGGTAAGAGATTCGGGTCAAATGAAGAGGTCATCACAGAAACAAACGACTATTTTGAGGGCCTTGAGAAAACCTATTATTTGGAAGGAATAAAAAAATTGGAAAAACGCTGGACTAAATGTATAGAGCTAAAAGGAGATTATATTGAGAAATAAAACGCTTCTTTGACGAAAAAAATATATTTTATTCAAAAAGTCACGGACTTATCAAACGACCCTCGTATTATTATAAGACTGTTTTAATGTGCGGCACGCAACGTTTCTAATACAAGCTTGTTTTATCACTGCTCTGAGCCGCATGGTTTGAAGGCGTGCTCAAAGTTCAAACAATTGTCAGAAATGCAGAGATATAATAAGGTAAAGAAATTAGGTCTCTGTTTTGTATGCTTTAGTAAGCGCCATTCTACAAGAGGTTGCAGCGCGCAGCATTGTAGTATTTGCAATAAGCCACATCATGACTTACTGCATCGAGCAAACAAAGATGTCGTATCTAACTCTCATGCAGCACAAGAATCAAGTTCTTTACATAGCTCACTCTTAAGGGGAACTTCGACCAATTTTTTGGCAACCGCGATCGTTTTTGTAAGGAATAGCAAGGGAAATTATGATTGCTGTAAATTCGTTTTGGATTCTGGAAGTCAGCTGAATTTTGTTACTTCAAGGTTGGTATCTGAGTTGGGGCTGCAAATGCAAGACTCACGGATGTGTCTTGTTGGAATTGGCAATTCAACTTCGCAAATTGTAGGTGAAGTTCAAGCCACAATTAAATGTAGAGTGACGCGTTTTTCTGCTACCCCCAAGTTTTATGTGTTGCCCGAAATCACCCAATATAATCCTTCCTGTTCGGCTTTAGAATTTTACGAACTATACATGCTAACGGTGCATCATTATTGTATACCCTTCGATCATTGAAAATGGTAAAAAATTGTATACTAACTTTGTGAGAAGAAGGCAGAAGCAGGCGTTGGAGCCCCATAAAGTGTATGTAATTAAGTATTTAGGTGTTCATTAAAAATAAAAAAAATATATTTTGTATTTATAATTTTTTATTTGGTGGAGTTATTATTATTTATTATACCAGAGTCACTCATTAACTGACTGACAGAATTATTTTTGTGGACCAGCAAACCTTAAAGTTCTACAGAACTTTACATCTTTGTTTATCAGTAACTTAATCTTCTTATCGTTTAAAGATTGGTGTCCTAAGAGAACTTTTATGGTGAGGCTTTTGAAGAGCGATCAATAGAACGGCTTAAGTTTTCATATGGAGAATGAATTGTGAGGCTTTTGAAGAGTGAATCTTTTCAAAAGATAATTTATGTGGAGAATGAATATGTCACTCCCCCACCTTTTAGATTTTAGCGTGTCCTCAAGCCTCTACTTCTGGATAGAATTGTGGATTGTGTTCAATGTTTACTATTTCAGTATTATTTTGTTTAACTGTTTCAATATTTTTGTCAACTGATTTGTTTGCTTTAGGTCTTAGATATGTTATTATAATGTTATGAGGTGCTGTTTTTACATTTCATGTATAGGTAAAATATAAATATTATAGTGGATTATAGAGGATTATTAATATATTTTTATAGACTGTATATTCATTGTATTATCATTTCTTTTACTTCAATATGGGACATATATTCAACCTTTGTGACGTTATGCTCGTTGAATATTAGATTTGTATATTGATGCTTATTATTTGATATTGAAAATTTTTTTAACTCTGCTATACAATTATATATTTTTATAATTTTGTTATTTTCAATATAAATTTCTTAATTGTTACAATTTTGGTAAAGTTTTTCTCTGGTCATCTTCCATGTAATTAATATGTTAGGCTTAATGTGTTGGATGAAAAATGGGTTACGGTATTTTTGGAAGGTACACGTTGGTGTTTCGTGTTTGATTATACTAGCAATACAATGGTCTTTAATAATATTTTAAGTTGGTGTATTTATAACATTATTATTGTGTAGATAAAATTTGCCTTCTAAATTTTCGTTAATACTTTGTCCATTATTGTCTGGGTAATGGGTGATAAGGAAGGTATGCTCTTCAACTGTGTTTGTGGGGATATGAGACATTAGGAAATGCAGAAGTTTTTATGTCTATTAAATTGTTGTAGTTAACGCTATGAAGGTTGTCCTGCTTATGAAGTTTTGGATTGAATATTCCTAATCGGGTTAATTGTGAACCCATTTCGATATCTTCAATGTAATCAGTAAAGTGTTCGATATTAAATATTATAAGGGAGATTTTTTGTTTTTAATACTGTTATAAAGGTTACCAGTAACGTGATTTAGAGTGGTAATCTGAACGGTGCACCGCGGTGCTTTGGGATAGGGATGTAAATTGGTGTTCAAAATTTTGTCTGTCGTCTTCGTCCAGTTTTCCAAAAAGGTATTTGTAAGTAGACCTACAAAGTTGAACAGTCCTCGTTTATTGCGTTTTGTTATACGTATTCCGTTCATTTCCCTTTTCATTTTTCAATGAGGTAATTCATTTGTGTTATGTTATTAAATTGCTGGCGTTTTTTAATAAGAGTGCTATATGTTTCTTCAATTTGTGTTATGTTTAACTGTAAGATAGTGGTTCATGAATGTAATAGGGAGTTGTATCATTCCTGATTCAAATAGAATGAATCTCTGATTGTTTTCAATAGGGTTTACTTCGATTGTTCCTGCTGTAGTTTGTGTCATCATAAGAGTCATTATAATAATTATGAGTCCGATGATTTGGGTGTCGGTCGGCTGTAAGTTTTTTTTCTTTTTAAATTTACTTTTTCATCTAGTTGTTCAATTCTGCTTGTTTTCCTATAGGGATTTTTGGATTTCGAGCGCGTTATAGGGGCTTGTCTATATTTTGTGTCAACTTCGTAAATTTGTCGATTCTCATTAAGCTTCTTAATTTTGTTTTCTTTAATTTTCTGAGAGTCATAGGTAGGTGTGCCTACGTAGAGTAGTATGCAAGCTGGTATTTGTCTGGTTGTATTATGGTTGTATGTGGATAAAATTGTTTCTATTCATGTTTCCGTATTCTCTCTATTATTTTCAGTATTGATATTGCGGATCTTTTCATTTACTGTTTTGTTAAGACGTTCTACATCTGCTATTCCTGTTTTGCTTGTGGTGATACCTAATTGTATTTCTACGTTATTTAACCAAACCTTTAAAGAGTTGCTCATGAAGGCTGAGTCTTTGTCTGCTTTAATTTTCTGTGGTTTTCCCATGTCGTTAAATATTCTAGTAAGGGCTCTTTTGGCTTCCAGCCAATTTCTGATGCACTACGTATCGTTGCTGCTGTTGAAATATTTTCTTCTTCACCTATCATATTTTCTTCAATTTTAACTCGAGATAGAGCATCTGCTACATAATCCTTCCAAATATTTTATTCTAAAATTGTATTCACCAAGTTTTATTCGCCAACGTTGTAATTTCATATTGGGTTCTTTTATATTATTTAGCCAGACATGGGGTTTATGATCACTTAATATTTCAAAAGGGACTCCATATAATTATGGGCGGAAGTATTTGGTTGCCCAAACAATTGCCAAAAATTCTTTTTCTATTATACTGTAATTCTGGTCGTGGTCGTGTTCTGCTTGCAAAACTGATTGGTTTATTATCTTGTGATAGCAAGGCTCCAATGTCAAAATTGCTGGCGTCAGTAGTAACTTGAAATATTTTTGTAAAGTCAGGGCAAATGAGGATGTGGTCGTTCATGATAAGGGTTTTTAACTTTTCGAAAGATTAATTATATGCTTCGTCCTTTATATTTATTTTAGCTCCTTTCTTTAAAAATAAGGTGAAAGGTATTGCTAATTTGGCAAAGTCTGGAATGAACTTGCGGTAATATCCGCATAATCTTAAAAATAATTTCATTTCTTTAGAGGTTTTTGGAATAGGAAATATTTCAATCGCTTTTACTTTTGGGTCGTATACTATCTGGATTTATGGAATGACCTAAGAAATTTGTTTGTTTTTTTTAAATTCGTATTTGTCTTACTTTAAAAATAAGGTGAGAGGTTTTGCTCTTTTGGCAAAATCTGGAATGAACTTGCGGTAATATCCGCATAAGCCTAAAAATGATTTAATTTCTTTAGAGGTTTTGGGAATAGGAAATATTTCAATCGCTTTTACTTTTTCTTTGGTGGGTCGTATACCATCTGGACTTATGGTATGACCTAAGAAATTTGTTTATTTTTTTAAAAATTCGCATTTGTCTAACTGGAGCTTAAGATTTGCCTCTTTAAGTTTCTGAAAAACTTTCTTCAGTGAGTTCAGGTGTTCAGTAAGGGATGTTGAGTTTAGATGATAACATCATCTAAATATACGAGGCAATGTTTGTTAATGAGCTCTTTCAGAACGAAGTTTATGCAACGTTGGAATGTTTCTGGGGAATTTTTCAAACCAAATGGCATGCGAGTATACTCGTAGTCACGGTGTTTTTTGTATGGATTTAAGGTCCATTTAGATATGGTGAAAACCCTTCGCTAAGTCGATTGTTGTGAAGTATTGACATTTTCCTAACTTGCCTAATATTTCAACCATATTCGGGATTCTGAATTGGGAGAGTCGCTTTCGCATATAATGCCTTGTAGCATTTCGTCAATTTTTGCTAACTTCCGCTTCATAAGCAAAATTATATTAATAGGGCTTTTATATACTAGGTTTTCCTGTAATGTTTTAATTTCATGGAGTATGATGCTTGTAAAAGTTATGTCTTCCTTATCAGAATACTGGATGTCTTTAGATTTTATTAGTAATTGTGTTAGACTATGTTTTTCTTCATTGTTTAAATGTTGTTTAAATCTAGTCGGTATGTGTGGTCTGAGTTTATGTCATGGTCCAATGCATAGTTAATTTCGGCTATAAAGTGGTTTTCTTGTAAAATTGTTCAAGTTCAAGTTATTTATGAAGGAATGTTCTTCCATTGATAACACAGGCCCACAAAAAAAAAAAGTTTCATGATCTGGGTAAGCGGCCTATGCAGTTATATGTATTTTGGGTCGCTGAATCCGAATCCGAGGTCAGAATTTCGCCATCACGTCTGCACTTCGACATAACCTCACGAAACTGAAAAACCTTAAAATATCCCCCAAAAGATATAGAATCCTGATCTGAGCATGCGATATATGTTTTATCATGTATTTTGTCCTTCTTAGTCCGAATCCGAAGTTAAAATTTACGTAGCACGTCTGAGTTTCGACTTAACCTCAAAAAACTCGAAAAATTTTTGGAACCCCAAAAAATAATGGGGGGTCATGATCGGGTCATGTGATATATGTTTCTATATGTTTTTAGACCTTCCGAATTCGAATCCAATGTCAAAACCAGCCTACCACGAATAAATTTCAATCTAACCTAAACATTTTTTGAAAAACTTCCAAAATTTTTACCTTTTTTTAATATTGGATTAGGGTGTATTCAAATTTAATATAAAAATAGCTTTCTTTTTCAATATATACCCGAATCCAATGTCAAAACCAGCCTATCACGAATAAATTTCAATCTAACCTAAAAATTTTTGAAAAACTTCCAAAATTTTTACCTTTTTTTAATATTGGATTAGGGTGTATTCAAATTTAATATAAAAATAGCTTTCTTTTCCAATATACCCCCTTTTGAGCATTATTTTATCAGTATTCGGAATAGGTTCATATGAGTACTGATTTATTACGTCAAAACTGTATTTTAACTAATAAAAAACATAAACTAAATACGTAATTCCACATATTAGCATAAATGCAGTAATAAATTATCAAAAAAATTAAAAATTTTGGAAATTTTTCAAAAATTTTTTAGGTTAGGTTGTAATGCAGACGTGATTGACTGATTTTGATATTGGATTCGGTTTCGGAAGGTCTAAAAGCATATAGAAACATATATCGCATGACTCGATCATGACCCCCCCATTATTTTTTGGGGTTCCAAAAATTTTTCGAGTTTTTTGAGGTTAAGTCGAAACTCAGACGTGCTACGTAAATTTTGACTTCGCATGCGGACTAAGAAGGACAAAATACACGATAAAACATATATCGCATGCTCAGATCAGGATTCTATATCTTTTGGGGGATATTTTAATGTTTTTCAGTTTCGTGAGGTTATGTCGAAGTCCAGACGTGATGGAGAAATTCTGACCTCGGATTCGGATTCAGCGACTCAAAATACATATAACTGCATATGCCGCTTACCCAGATCATGAAACTTTTTTTGTGGGCCTGTGTAATTGATTCTTTTCTAAAATAATTATAATCTATACAACCGTTTTTTTCCATTAAAACTTTGAATATAGAATTTCTGCGATTGCTGAAAAAGCCCATTGGCCAGAAAATCTACGAATTTATTTAGTTTTGAATAGCCTATCATACTTCTGATAACTTTTTGTTCATCATGAACTTAAAGATTGAAAAAGTTTGATTTCATGTTGTTTATTGATGAACCAGTGTCGACTATGCATCGGTATCTGTGATTATTAAACATGATCTCTATGTATTGGTGGGTTCTCAGGCTGGAATTGGAAAATTTTCGGTTTGCTGAATTTGCTGATTTGTATACATTTCGTTTTGTGTGTCTTTTAATTGATCTTCGTGGAACTGTTCGTCATTGTTATTATCTTTGTCAGCAATGTTATTGTAATCTAACTCATATTGTTGGTGACTTTTATCTGTCTGTATACGTGATTGTCCGCTGCCTTCTCTGATAATAGTTTCGTACGTCGGTCGTGACTTAAGTCTGCTCTGTGTTCATTAAACAATGATCTGTTCTGATCGAATTGTTGTTGTCTAGACGGAAAAGCTTGTTTATGGGAGGTTTGGTTGTTTACATTTTTGTTTTGGATCTGAGTGATATTTATTAGTGGGTTAAGAATTGTTGATTGGCATGAGAGTTTTTGGTTTTATTTGTGTTGGTATTACTGTTTAAGTTAAGTGAGTTTGTATTAAGTTTTGGACAGTAATCGGATTTCGTAGAAATTGGGTCTTCGTAAAGACCATCTTGTTGAGCAATTTGTCTTAATTTTTGAACAGTTGAAATGTCATGCCTCGCTAGGGTCATGAACAACCTATCAGGGAGTGAGCGTTGTATAGTATTTTTTATACCATTCGACCATTCGACCAGCTATTATAAAAGCTAGAGTTACCAAATTTGGCAGGAAGACTCTTGTGTACTATAAGCTGATCAAGTTTATTTCAAATGTTAGGTGCCATGCCCACCGCCCCCACAAATCAATAATTTAATTTTTGAAATCAATTTGTAAGCGCTGTATAAAAGATACAACTTTCTGACTTTAACGTATACTAAGCTGAATGAAATGTCTACGTAGTATACAAATTAAAATCCGATCGGACAATAAACACAGAAGTTTTTTAAGAAAGTATGAGCATAAAACCAAGTGCTTCTGTCAGCTAACAAGAGAGGCGGGCGAGCGTGAAGCACGAGCTCCATCTGTCGGAATTAATTTCAAAGCATGTGCATATGGGAACATAGGTCGAAGGGTATCCCACTGTCGCGTTTTGCGCGACTGTTGCTCTCGTTAATTGTAGTTGCGATTGCTTGTGAATAGACTATTGTGTTATGTTGGTTATCTTCTAAGGCTAACTTATTAATAATAGTAGTTGACTTATCTTCTAATTGTTCACAAAATTGTCCTAAATTATCATCGTAGGGCGTGCAATACAAACGTCGAAAAGTTCCTCCAGGGGAGTTTGAGTTTTAAACTCGATGATCGGAGCTTCCTTTAGGGTTGACCATTCGTTGTGAAATCGGAGTTGGAAGACCTTCTCACCATATCCGATGATCTATAGTTCAATACCTATATATATGATGGCTTTCTGAAGAGGGTCGTCCGTCGGGTATAGATTGAGCAGATATTCAATTCGTCTGATAAACGAACTGAGGCTGTTTGGCTGTTTGGCAGTTGGGATAGGTTATCATTTGATAATATCATTTTTATTTATTTTTTTTTTAGAACGTATGTTTTGTTTTGTAGCGGTCACAGTTGTTTTGTTTAAGCGTGCTACTGTTCCTGTTCACTTCACTGCTTGTTGGATTCCAATTGGATTTTCCTACTTTGTTTTGCTCTCAATATCTTGCAATTAGAATGCTAAATGTATATACATACATATGTACAATTAGACAAAAGAAAACTAACAATAGAATTTCACATGTCGATCGCGGCAGCAATCGAACCTCGAACAATATCATTAGCCTTAGAGTCCGGGACACAGTCCACTCAGTCACTGAACATCTCTCGCAGTATTCGAAAATGGTGATATATTAGACAGAGCGACAAGACGCACTATGCATTCTTACCTCTTTCAAAAAAATCAAAAAAAAGCACATGTAATGAAATTTGGTACGCGCTAGAAATGCATACCTATATCTATTGCCTACGGTATACTATGATAATCCATAGCCTTTTACAGTCAGCACCTGACTGAAGCGTTCATATTTTTGTTTTTGTTTTGATTAACATTCCCACGCTCTCCAGCTCACGAAATTATATTTCTCTCTAAGTAAGTTGTGTAGTGCTTTTACGATTTTACATAACCGCAGAAAATCGTACGCTGCAGATGATACGCAGATACACTGCTATCTTAAGCAGATAGGCAACTGGGTACGCTACACACGTACCTAAATCAACAGTGACCCTTTACTGATATGCACTGACCCTCGCTGATATGCATACGGACATAACAGATACTGACCGTTTACTGATATGCAGGCGGACTTATGCATGCAGATGCACGATTTCACACCATCTGCATGCCATAAATCAGCAGATAGAATTAGACCTAGATAAGTAACATGAAAAATCATGTAAAAAATCAGCATTTTTAAATGTAATGATTTCTTAAAACGAACAGCAGCAGAATGTTTAAATTGGGTACAAAGACAGAAACTCTTTGCAAAATGCTTCCATTCAGAGCATCCAACAAGTTCATGCTCGAAAAGGGACTGTTTTAAGTTTAAGCAAGTCACCACCTTGCTTCCTTCGAATGCGTGTGACATTATCTCCTAGGTCCTTGAGTGCATCATTTCCCTTTATCGTACGGAGAATTTCTGCATAGGACATGTCGCCTTTTGCGGACACGATGATAGCATCGGGCCTACCGGCGACTTTTTTGGGCTTCGGTACCTATGGGTCACCTTGGTCCACCCTTCATCGGTTGCTTCTTTGGGCTCCCTTCTTTAGTTGCCTTAGCAACCTTGGGCCTGCACACTGTTCTGCTGGCTTTCCCGAGTGGTATCTCCCATTGGTTTGGCCTGTTCAGCTCTTTGTGCCTTAGTTGGCATTTTAGCTGCAGTAGGGCTGACCCTTTTAGTCGTCCTGTTTGCCCCAGAGGGCTCCAGGTGACGGCCGCCGTATATACTACCTGAGAGACCTTTTGTCCTTCAGATAATAATTTCATTCTTTCATTTGCGCTGCTACACAGTGCCTTCATTTTACCAAAGGTATCCTTCATACCCTGGTTGATATGTCGGACACCTTTGGCGTTCACCATCTCAAGCCCTTGCTCAATTAGTATTGAGAGCTGGCTGAGCTCGGTGACGTCTTCCACCTGTCTGTTATCTCCAGGTGAAGACCTTCTCCATTCTTTTTTATTCCTCCACACTTCTTTCCCTGTTTATATCATTGTAGATATTTCTTGCAATATTATCTGCAACGGTAACCAATTTGGTCGCTGGATATCGACGCCGAGGCCCGCTTGCTTACCCCTCCCTGTCGACGGCACTGGGGTTTCGACTCTCTGCACCGTAAGAGTATTCCTTAAAGGACCTACCATTTTGATTTATGGCGTAATTACCCATACGGTTCTTATAGTTTGCCCGCAAAAGACTGTAGACGCCATCTCGCATTTGTCAGTCATTGAACAGGTATGCGTGAACTGTCCAGGGGATACCCGTTCATTCGATCGGCGGTTGCGCGAGCTGCTTGGCTTCTCCGAGAGGAATCGACCCGGCCATTACTAGGAGTAGTGGCAATAAGAGTCTTTCCACCTCCCTGGCACCTTTCGGAGAGAGGCCATCCCCGCGTGTCCCTTTAATCGCCTCGTACGACCAGCGGTGACTTACTGTGGTGGTATTCTAAGACCCGCCACCACACGGGTGATGTGTTCGAGGGTATGTGTGCGTGTGTGGTATTAAAGGTTGAGAGGTGAGCATGTGAAACTGACCATGCATGATCGTGTTTGGATGCGCAGGTGTTAGAGGGTGTGTGTGTGCGTGAGTTATAGATGGGGGCGTAGCTTCAAGTGGACAGTTGGTTAGGTTATATGTTTTACTTCCAAACACAGGTTAGGCAACAAATATTTCTTATGATTTCTTTTTGTATTTTTAAGATTACATTTAATGTGTAGAGTTAATGTTCGGTTTCAAGTGTGTCTCTTCGTACAATCAAAATGCAAGTGACCATGTGTAGCAAAAACTAACATGTTTATGAGCTTATTTTATAATATATGGTTATTCGTGTATGTGGACTACGGAGCTGTTGTTGTTGTGGCCCTTGATGCCGTTGTCATTCAGCAGAATCTGGATGGTTTCAGGGGGTGGGGAATGTGTAGTGGTAACTGCTCCCCCCCAAGACTGAAGAGAGGGCCATAACGAAGGAATGGCGTGATCGGGTATGAGTGGTGATGAGGCCGGGATGAAGATTGTCATTCTTTGTTATTGCAAAGGTACGATTCCCGCGGCGAGAAAAAAGGATACACTCAAACATGCGTATGGTACTTTAAGGTGTGTTCCGTTCTATCGTCAAGGAATGGCGTTATCGGGTATGACTGGTGATGAGACCGGGATGAAGATTGTCATTCTTAGTTATTGCAAAGGTACAATTCCCGCGGTGAGAAAAAGAATACACTCAAACATGCGTATGGTACTTTAAGGTGCGTTCCATTCTATCGTGAAGCTCCGTATTTGTCTTCCATAATCCTTGTCGAAATTGGAACCAGCTTCTGACAGATTGTTGAGTAAGTTCGGTAGCTCCGGGGTCATGATGTTGACGATGTCCTCATGGTTAGATGTATTGAAGATAGCTTTTTGCAGGTCTCACATATTTACATGATGAATTCTATTATATTCTTCCTTGAATTACAATGTTTGTGTGTTCTTACTCGCTATAAAGTTATACAGTTTGATGTAACAATAATTTGTGTGTTATTAATAGGTACGGAATGAATTAATTTGTTAACTGATTAATGTCTAATGTAAACATAGGTATTTTAACATAAAAGGGAAATTAAGTTGTAAACATTTTCTTATTTTGATTTCATGACTTTTTGTATTTTTATATAAACTTAGGAATTATTTTAGTTTCGCACTAATAAGGTTTCTGCAATTTATTTACGCGTAACATAGTCAAATCTATATTAGCGTTTACTTTACACTTTACTTTACTGTACCTTCCAAAAATTTTTTTGTTATTTACATTATTTATTTCTTTAGCAATTTGAGTTTTCTGTTTATCGTATCCATGTATGTTTGTTATTATTCAGGTTATATTTGGAATTCTCTACTTGCGTCCTAATTGGGTCTTAATTTTAGATTTATGAATTTTTTGTCTTTTGTTTGTAGTAAAGGTAACGCCCTCATCAGTATCTACAGTCTGTTTTGAAAATCTAGGGGTGAGCTTATTGCGTCTATTTTCTTACGAAATACTACGTCTTCTGTTTCTACTTGGATAGCTTCTTTCCTTCCTTGATTTAACTTTCCAATGTTATGAACCTTGTTGTTTTGAACTAGTTCACATACTTTAGGGTATATTGTCTTTTGGAATTCGTTCAATTTTTGTAGATAGTCATGCTCATCGTCAAATTTAATGGTTTGCTGGAATACGTGTGTACGTCCCGAAAACAGTTCATAAGGAGTCAGCTTAGTAGCCGAGTGTATAGCGTTATTATATGTAATGAAAGTTTCTGTTAGAATCTCCTCGTGGTCTATCTGTACTTTTTTCTTTTTCTTTTCTTCCAAAATGATTCGATACACTTCAGTGAGTGTAGAATGTAGTCTTTCGACTGGGGCATTACTAGAAGATTGTTGAAAGGACGTGACATGTCTTTCTATATTATATTGTTTGCAAAAATCCTTGAAAAGGTTTGAATTGTATTCAGCCCCTTGATCGTAAACAATTTTTTTAGGTATGCCGTTCGCTACTATGAATCGCCTAATAGCGTTCACTATATTTATTGCGTCTCTTGTAGGGATTGTATATCCAAGGGCAAACTTAGAAAATTTGTCAATGACAGTAACAACATATTTTCCGTTTATAGTATATAAGTCAGTGTGTAGTATATCTAAAGGCATGGTAGGTGTTTCGGTTACTTGGAATTTAATATTTGGGGGTGGCGGTTATATTTTAAGGTGTGACAGACATCGCAATTATTTATAGTCTGGGCAATTTTTGATTTCATATTTGGAAAATAGAATTGTCTTTTCATGTGAGCAACGGTTTCGTCTGTACCTCTATGATTATTATTTGTGTGATATTTGTTAATTTGAAACTCTTGGTCCTGTGTTTCTAGTAAATCGGTTAAGAAGATAGTATATCTTAAAATGTTTTAAATAATATTGTTTGAAAAGTATTTTTTATAACTCTCTTGTATTTGTTGAAAAATATTGTCGGGTGCAAAAATTGCAACAGTCCTGTTTGGCTTCAAGGTTTTCTTTAAAATATCTGTAATTCGTTGTTCTGTAAAAGACAGTTCAGAAATTACTTGTCTCGTTTTTCGTTTAAATATAACTTCAGTTTTAGATTCTATAGGAGCACCATATTTCAATATTACTTGGTAGTTAAAATCGTTTAAGGGTTTTTCTGAGATATGGATGTGATCATCCATGTGTTCGTCTGCTGAGTGGACTGTATCTCCACACGTCCCTGTTATTGAGTTACTATCATTTATGTTCATGTCGATTTCTGCCCTGCTCAATGCGTCCGCTACCAAGTTTTGAGAACCTTTCTTATACAAAATTTCGTAATCATATTCTAATAATTGCATTCTCCATCTAACTATTTTGGAGGTCGGTTCCTTAAAACTTATCAGCCATGTAAGTGGCTTATAATCAGTTACTATAACGAATTTTCTTCCAAACAAGTAAGGGCGAAAGTATTTAACAGCCCATATTATTGCTAAGATTTCTTTCTCGACGGTGGCATAATTACGTTCTGTATCAGACAATGTTCTACTTGCAAAACAGACCGGCTTGTCCGAACCCAAGGGTCCTTGTGATAGCACTGCTCCAAGGGCAGCGTTACTTGCGTCTGTTGTTAAGATAAATCTTTTAGAAAGGTCTGGATATTGTAGTAGGGGATCATTGCAAAGAAGGGTTTTGCATTTTTCGCATGTATCAATATATTCCTGGTCTATTGTAACAGATTTTAAATTGCCTTTTAATTGGACTGTAAGTGGTTTCGTTATTCTGGCAATATCTTTAATAAACTTCTGTCTCTTTCTTTAAAAATTTTGATTTCTGTGAATGGAGCTTTAATTTGGCGTCACTTATTTTGCTGAATACTTCTTTTAAGTCTGATATGTGTTGTTGCAATGAACCAGAAAAAATTATGATGTCGTCGAGATAAACTAAACAACATTTCCCTTTCAAGTTACCTAAAACGTTGTTCATTACCCTTTGAAATGTTGCAGGGGCATTTGTCAGACCAAATGGCATTCTGATAAATTCTTAGTGTCCTTCTAATAGCTCTACCTATCTTATCAAGTACTTCGTTAATATTAGGGATGGGATACTTGTCTTTAACGGTTTTTTCGTTCAGTTTTCTATAGTCAATAACTAATCTCCATTTTTGTTCTTTTGTTTCGGATTTCTTCGGAACCAACCAAACAGGTGAGCTCCAAGGTGAATGGCTTTCTCTAATTATGTTTTGTTCTAACATATTTTTGATTTGGTCATTGATCTCTTTTTGTTCTTGGTAGGAGTATCTAAAGGGTTTGGCATACAGGGGTATGTCGTCTGTAGTTTCTATTTTGTGTTTGTATTTGAGAATGTTAATCTATCTGACGGGTAGTGAAAAAGGAAGGGAAATTGCAAACATAGGTGTTTAAGTTGGTTTGCTTCTTCGTCAGAAAGGTGGTCCGTATTGACTCGTTCGTGAAAATTCGCGTCGTTTTTCATGTCCGTTGGGGGGTCTTCGTTGCACCAATGAAAGTTCAATTCTACATATTTATCTTGAATGAATTGGATTGTAAGTAATGGAAATTCTAAACAAATCGTCTGATCCTGATCAGAATAGTTGACTATTTCTATCCATGCGATGTAATTGTCAGCTGTATAGAGTCCTTGTTGAATGTAAATATTATCTACTAATTCTACGGAATCAAGTAAAAATGGTCCCTGTTCACATTCGACTGGTATCTGCACTCTCATTCCCGAACTGGCTTCAATATTAAATATATCCGTAGCTTTATTTCGTTCAATATTAATGGGGATAGTTGCCGCAGTTGCCGCAGATCTATATTTGCTTTTATAGTACATAAGAGCTATTAGTCCGTCGAATTATTCATGAAATTTTAGGATTAAATATATAAAAGTGTCTTTTAAATTAAATTCGGAAAATGCTGGATATTCGACCTTTTCGGTGACCTGAATTTTCTTTAATACAGTTTTTATGATTGTATTTGTGCTTAAAGTTTATTTCCGCTGAAGCGGAACAATTTTAGGATCGATAAAGGAATTCGATTAAAAAGCGTAGCTTCCTACCAAACGGTGAGCTAATCAAAATATAGGGTAGTGTCGATCCGTGTTTATCCGTATAACTTTTTAGCTACCCTGTCTGCTCTCTGAGGCTGGTCTTTTAAAATTTACAGTTTCCTCTAAATTGTGAAGTGCTGGTTGCTCCGAACAGGCTTCCAGATTGTTTAATCTGCTAGTATTAGTCTGACGTGAAATATTGAATTTTCCACCTCTATATTGCGTGAGTGGCTATCTGTTGATTCTGTCTTAGATGGCATAATTGCTCTAGAGAAATTATTATGTCCATTAACCTCGTTGTTAGAGCGATGGTACTGTCCATAACGATTCTCGGTTGAGTAAGGAAGAGCTCTATACTGTCCTCTGCCCTGCTGGTAGTCTGAAATACGATTATTATGGTGATTTGCTGGGTACCGTCGTCTCTCCTGCATGTACTCATCCCTCTCCTGAATGGCTATATCAAATGCTTCATCCAACGTATTTGGTCTAGAAGCTTTGACCACATTCCGGAGTGGTACAGTTAGACCCTTGATAAAGGTTTTCAGGCAAAGAGCCATATAGAAATTCTTTTTTTCTAGAATAGCTAAAGCTGGTAGTTCCTTTGAATCGGCCATGTATGTCAATACTCGTTTTAGATCCAAAATGGTATCATACAGTTGTGTTATTGCCAGCCTTCTAAAATGAACCTCATGTAATTCCTCTATTAAGGTCAGTTCGTTCCTGTTATCTAGTAACTTTCTTGTTAGATTCCTCTTAATTTCATCCCAGTCTAATGGGGTATCCAATCTATCTAACAATTCACTCGCTTTGCCCTCTATTTTATTCCTGATCGCTCTTAAATACATTTTCCCTCTTGGAGTTTGCTCTGTATCTCTAAACATTAATAAAATCTCTTCCACGCTTTCTATGAATCTCTTAAGTGCGTAAGGGTTACCGTCGTAGGTCGGAAGGTACTTAATAATGTCTGGGAGCCCGGCAGGGAATTCATATATGCTGGACCCCGACGTATTTTGAGGAGGGTTACTCACTCTTGAGCTTGTGGTTATGTCTGATGGGGTAGTTTCGGTTAGGTTTCTTATATGGGTGGGTGTTTTGGTTGTCTGTCTAGTAGTTCGAGTTAGATTAGGAATAGTAGATTTAGTCATATGCTTAAATTTTGTTGACATTAAATATTATCTTATAATTATCTTAATATTCGGTGTGGTTTGGTGTGTGATGGATGCTTTTATTATAGGTTCAATACCTGCAATGATACTTTGATTAATATATGTATTGTGTGGAATATATTTCATTTGATATTATAAGATGGACGCAAGATTACATCGTATTAATGTGTTGATTTGTTTTAATTTCTTAATATGTTATCTTCCACATTCATGACATACTAACAGACTCATACGTTGCAAATGAAAATTTCATTGTACGAGTATTTGGCTCTGTGAAGGCAATCGACTCACTACAGCGGTCGAGAGATTACAACACAGCTACCAAATGGCCGATATGGTCGTCTCGTATATCACCAATGTAAGGTTATTTCTTGTTTGATCGTATCTAAGTTGTAGTTTTACACTAGTTTGTGTAGACTGATCTGAAATATGTATGTTTCTATGGTTCCATCGCGTATCAGTGACCTGTTCAAACATAATTTTTCGCGTCCAACTTGACGGAACCTCTTCCCCACTACAAATCGACAACTGCCTTGCAACACGTTCCAACTTTAAAGGTTGTGGTTTGTATGTATGTACGTTTGTGTAGTTCCGTCGCGTATCAGTGACCTGTTCGAACATAATTGTTCGCGGACTTCCCAACTTGACGGAACCTCCCTCCACTATCTGTCGACATTTTGACTTTCATTTTGTTCCATTTTTTTTTATATATTTAGTTTTTTTGTTGATATTTAGTTTTTAATAATATATTTATTATTATATTATATTTATATATTTATTTCGTTTTTGTTTCATTTTCTTTTTCATTTGGTGAAATAAAAACTTCATTTTACTTTTACTTTTTTTGCGTCTTTTTAAAATATCACTCTACTCACAAATTTTTACTTCAGAGAAGTCGTAGGTTGTTTCCCCAGGAATATGCAATTCGCTCCTGGTTATCGGCTGCGCCAGTTATAGATGGGGGCGTAGCTCCACGTGGACAGTTGGTTAGGTTATATGTTTTACTTCCAAACACAGGTTAGGCAACAAATATTTCTTATGATTTCTTTTTGTATTTTTAAAATAGAATCAAACCTGTGCAATCAAAATGCAAGTGACCATGTGTCGCAAAAACTTCTTTTGCATCACGCCGAAACTGCGCTAGGCATCGGCTACAACGCCTCACTATAACGGTCCTTTTAAAGCTACAAATGTAATCTGACCAATTAACGCACAATTAGAGGCTGATGCAACAATGTCGTTATGGTGAAATGTCTTTCTAGAATTTTCGAGACCATGTACGCTCAAGGTGTGTGTGTAACATGTGTATGAGCTTATTTTATATGGTTATTCGTGTATGTGGACTACGGACCTGTTGTTGTTGTGGCCCTTGATGCCGTTGTCATTCAGCAGAATCTGGACGGTTTCAGGGGGGTGGGGAATGTGTAGTGGTAACTCGTGTGCGGTATTAAAGGTTGAGAGGTGAGCATGCGCATGTATTAGATGGTGAATGTGTGTACTCAGGCGCCAGTGCACAGAGGCGTGTGAGTCATGGTATCTTAGTGATATCTGACAGTCCGGGAGATCTAGTTCAACAAGTTAATGTGTGCATTGTCCCTTTTGTGAGGTTAACCGTGTCGGTGAACATGAAAACAATTGTTATGATAAGGGTGTCCTCAAGCATACTAATTGATCGTCAGCACACAACAATAACAACAGCTAATCAGCTAAACAGGTAAACAACAACAACAGCTAAACAAGTAAACAATAACAACAGTTAAACAGCAATAACAGCTAAACAATAACAGCTAAACAACAACAACAGCTGAACAGCTAAACAACAACAGCTTAACAGTAACAACAGCTAAATACTTAAACAGCTAAACAGCAACAGCTAAACAGTAACAACAGTTAAAGAGCAACAATAGTTAAAGAGTTTAACTGAAATTTTTTATTTTATGAATCTTAAGCTTAGTTTATTATAATGATTGATAATTTTGTCAGCCTCGTTTTTCCGAAATTTTTCTGTGCTGCATGCACAGGTATCTGGTCCTTCTGTTGACTCGTTGGTAGACCATGGACATGAAGTTCTATGAACAATTCTAACTTTCATGAACATGTTCCTTGACTTGATGAGAAATTGTAGATCCGCTCCAGTTAATATATTTCCAAAGTCAGATATTAAAATATTAATTTTATTTATTAAATTTGTAAAATGATTGTTATTGATTTCCTCCATTTCTAAAGATATTCTCTCTCGCAACTCTCAAAATAGTTTAAAATTTTATGAGCATTATTCAATGCACATACCCCAATGTAGTGAACAAAATGGGAACTGGTTACCATTCATTTCTTTTAATGAAGGAGAACCAAGCTCATAAATATTCGTCATGTCATAGTTTTTTAGAAAGTTTTTTAAAAAAGTTTTTTTTCATATCCTTTACAAATTGCTCGTTTTCCACTAGTTATTTTTATGCCCTTCGACCATTGAAAATGGTCAAAAAAGAGTATACTAAATTTGTGCAAATGTATGTAACAGGCAGAAGGAGGCGTGGCAGACCCCACAAAGTATATATATTCTAGCTCAGGATCACTAGCTGAGTCGACTGAGACATGTCTGTCTGTCTGTCTGTCTGTCTGTCTATGTGAACGCACAGATCTCAGCTATTATAAAAGCTAGAGTTACCAAATTTGGCAGGAAGACTATTGTGTACTATAAGCAGATCAAGTTTATTTCAAATGTGAGGTGCCACGCCCACCGGCCCCACAAATTAATTATTTAATTTTTGAACTTAATTTGTAAGCGCTGTATAAAAGATACAACTTTCTGACTTTAACATATACTAAGCTGAATGAAATATCTACGTAGTGTCCAAATCACAATCCGATCGAACAATAAACACAGAAGTTATTTAAGAAAGCATGAGCATAAAACCAAGTGCTTCTGTCAGCTAATAAGAGAGGCGGGCGAGCGCGAAGCGCGAGCGCCATCTGTCGGGATTAATTTCCTAGCACGCGCATATGCCTATGTGTATGAATTCAACAAATTAAACTATATCGGAACATAGGTCGAAGGGTATCCCGCTGTCGCGTTTTGCGCGACTGGTGCTCTCGTTTTTACATGTTGTTGTGCTTCTCTATAGTAATTCAAACCGTCATTCCAGCAAATTTTATGGGAGGTCTTTGTCATCCATGCAGCATTTTTTCTCAAGTGCTTATTTAATTTAGTAAAATCATATAGGGAATGTATAATGAAATGAGAATTGAGTGTGTTAACGTTTGTGTTACTAAAAACCACTCCAATTTCTTTTAAAATAAATTGTTTATTGTTTCTGTGGAACCCTTGATTATCAATCGATACAATTTCTTCACACATGTTATTGTTATTGCTGAATATTATCGTTAATATTCTTTAAACAATGCGGTGAACTAATCCATTCAATGGGTTGTATTCAACTAACCGATCATGTAAGAGTATGCAATATAGCTGTGCGCTTTCATTAGATGTAGCACTAAATTATGCTGATATCCTAACATCAGTGGACCAGATTTTACCATTTCATTTTGATATGATAAATCTACAACAATAATCGGAACCTTTTTTAGAAAATCAATTGGGGAAAGCAATGGAGTTTCGTTTCGGTTATAGTAACTATTTTGAAACTTTGAATACATTTCATTTATGTTTCAGAATTTAGATAGACTTTTAGATTGGTTAAATTGTTTGTGATAAACTTATTTCTTTCTTTAAACGCAATTAATGCGAATCGAAGTCTTTCACGGTTAGCAGCTAGTATAACATTCCAAATTTGATGTGTACCCTGAGTAAGTTTAGGGTTAATATAGGTATCCCAACTACGAAATGATAATGGAAGATTAGCACTGCTTTTTATTATATCATACAATTTAATTTTATGTGAATCACTGGGGGTTACATGAGGAATTTTCCATGTTATACTCAACATTTCCAGTCTTAAATTATTGTTAAGGTGTCTTGCGTCATATACTTCAACCATATTTTTAGATATCAAAAGTATTAGTTCAGCAAACCCAAGTAAATTTTTAAGTGGAACAGAATATTCAAAATAACTTTGTGAAGTAAAGTCTCCAAATCCACTCCATCCAGAATTGTAAAGTGTCTTGCTCTCCAGTTGATTCAAAGATACATAGTTCTTAATTCAAGAAGTAGTACCAACAAATCTTGTTCTATCAATCTCAACACAATTTATTTCATAACGTATTTCATCCAGAAATTATGCCATACAATTGTTTCGTAGTTTTGTAACAACATTCGCAGTTTCCAGTGAATTATCGTCGTTAACTTAATGAGGGAGTACATACAAGTCCTGGTTGTGAATTGTAATTCTAATTTCATTATTAGGTTTAAATGATTGTTGGTATGGTGAATAGGTATGATACCATTTTTTTGATATACATTCGTCTGAGTAGGTTTTTTCTCGAACAGCTAATACTTCATTCATCAGCATGATTTCTCTATATTAGTATGTTCGTTATTAAACTCGAATCCCAATGATTTTAGAAGCAATTTATTTTTTAATGTTAGCTTATTGCTTTTCCTTTTTGAACCTCTTCGCTTAACTTTTCGAATGGAAGTGGGTTACGGAATGTAAGTGTCAGCTCTTTTACTATATACAATCATTGTATTAGTCTTAAACGAATACGAATTGTAAATTTTTCACCTCCTAAATGTACTAAATCACCGTTTTGATCAGTTATGTATATAGAAAGAGTTCTTATCTCTCCAGTGTTGACTGGTAAATATATGAGATTATTAGGGGTTACACTAATTTTATACCCTGGTGGTACATTAATACCAAATTCATATAATGCATGAACCGCCATCAATGTATGTACCACCTACAATATTACACGCCAAGCGTATTGTATTTATTTTAACGAGAACAACAGTCGCGCAAAACGCGACAGTGGGATACCCTTCGACCTATATTGCCGTGTAGTTTAATTTATTAAATTCATACATATATGCATATGCACATGCTTTGAAAACA
Organism: Zaprionus davidi; assembly: GCA_018903715.1. Classification (NCBI taxonomy): domain Eukaryota; kingdom Metazoa; phylum Arthropoda; class Insecta; order Diptera; family Drosophilidae; genus Zaprionus; species Zaprionus davidi. The sequence continues at coordinate 2,995 of JAEIGL010000041.1, read as the reverse complement.
ATCCCGACAGATGGCGCTCGCGCTTCGCGCTCGCCCACGTCCCTTGTTAGCTGACAGAAGCACTTGGCTTTATGCTCATACTTTCTTGAATAACTTCTGTGATTATTGTCCAATTGGATTGTAATTTGGACACATTCAGCTTAGTATATGTTAAAGTCAGAAAGTTGTATCTTTTATACAGCGCTTACAAATTGAGTTCAAAAATTAAATTATTGATTTGTGGCGGCGGTGGGCGTGGCACCTAACATTTGAAATAAACTTGATCTGCTTATAGTACACAGGAGTCTTCCTGCCAAATTTGTTAACTCTAGCTTTTATAATAATTGAGATCTGTGCGTTCACACAGACAGACAGACATGGCTCAATCGACTCGGCTTGTGATCCTGAGCAAGAATATGTAATGAACTATTTAGGCGATAGTTTTAATAAAAAAAAATATTAATTTTGTCCTTTTAAATCTTTTATTTGATATTGTTTTCACCAGAGGTCAGTTATGAACTAATTGACAAATGTATTCTTTCGGCCCAGCAAACCTTTTTACAGAGGATTAACATAAACCTTTTAAGTTCTATTTAGCTTTACATTTTTGTTTATCGGATCATTAGGCTTTTTACCGTTAAGCGGTTGGTGTCTTGGGAGAATGTTATTTATTCAGCTTTTGAAGAGTGAAGATCTGCTTAGTGTTTTTGGTTCTATTTTTTTTTCAATATTATTGTTAGCGGTTTTACTTGGTTTTAGGTAAGAGATAATAATTTTGGGTGGCCCTGTTGTACATTTCATATAAAAGTAAAATATGTAAATTAAAACTAAAACAAATATGAAGATTATTAGTATGTTTCTGAAAATTGTGTTGTTCTTATTGTTTAACAAAATCATTTTTTTAATTTCTATGTGTGATATTAGTTCGACTTTGGTTACATTGTGTTCAATAAATATTAAATTTGTGTATTGTTGAATATTATTAGATATTGTAATTTGTTTTAATTCTGCTGTGCAGTTGGATATTTTTATAATTTTATTATTTTCAATATAAATCTCTTGACCGTTACAATAATGATAATGTTTCTCTCTTGTCATATTCCAAGTTATAAGTACATTTTGTTTAATGTATTGAATATAAGATTGTTTGCGATATTTTTGAAAAGTACAAGTTGGTGTTTCGTGTTTTATTATGTTAGCTATGCAATGGTCTTTGACAATATTCTTTGTTAGTGTATTAAGAACATAGTTGTTATATAAATAGAATTTGCCTTCAATATTTTCATTAATAATTTGACCATTAATGTCGGGATAAGGTGCAATTATGAAAGTTGGTTGTTCAATTGTATTCATAGGAATGTGGGACATTAGGAATATTTCATTAGTAGCTACGTTATACCAAGCGAAAGTTTTTATATCAATTAGATTTTTGTAGTTAATGTTGCCAATATTGTCGTGTTTTAGTAGTTTGGGATTAAATATTCCTGGTCGTGTTAGTTGTGAACCCATTTCAATATCCTCGATATATTCGGTAAAATGTTCAATGTTAAATGTTAATAGATTAACGTGGTTTAGAGTGCTGACCTGTACTGTGTCTTGTGATATAGTTGAAATTTGTTGTTCAATATGTTGTCTGTCGTCTTCGTCTAGTGTACCAAAAAGATATTTTAATGTGGAACCTACAAAGTTAACCAGTCCTCGTTTGTTTCGTTTTGAGATTCGTATGCCAATCATTTCTCTTTCCATTTTTTCGGTTAAATATTTAATTTGTGTAACGTTTTTAGATTCTTGACATTGTTTAATTAAACTATTAAATGTTTTTTCAGATTCTGTAACATTAATTGTGAGACAGTGATGCATAAAGGTGATGGGGATTTGTATTGTTCCAGATTCGAACAAGATAAATCCTTGATTGTTTTCTATTGGGTTGATTTCGAGTGTTCCTGCTGTAGTTTGTGTGGCAAAATAAGTTATTATGGTAATTATAGGTCCGATGATTGGTAGGTGTCGGTTTGCTGCAAGTATTTACTGTCATTAATTTTCTTTTTCTTTTTAAATTTGCTTTTATAATGAATAACGTTTTGACCTCTGTTATTTTCGTTATAATGTTTTTCGTCCAATTGTTCTATTCTGTCTGTTTTTCTAAAGAGATTCTTTCATTTTGCGCGCGTTAGGGGTGCTTGTTTAAATTTTGTGTCAATTTCGAAATCCTGTTTCTTGTTAAGTTTTTATACCCTTCGACTATGGAAAAGAAAATGGGTATACTAACTTTGTGCAAATGTATGTAACAGACATAAGGAGGCGTGGAACATCCCATAAAGTATATATATTCTTGCTCAGGATCACTAGCCGAGTCGATTGAGCCATGTCTGTCTGTATGTCCGTCTGTCTGTCTGTCTGTCTGTCTGTGTGAACGAACAGATCTCAGCTATTATAAAAGCTAGAGTTACCAAATTTGGCAAGAATACTCCTGTGTACTTTAAGCTGATCAATTTTATTTCAAATGTTAGGTGCCACGCCCACCGCCCCCACAAATCAATTATTTAATTTTTTAACTTAATTTGTATAAAAGATACAACTTTCTGACTTTAACATATACTAAGCTGAATTAAATATCTACGTAGTGTCCAAATCACAATCCGATCGAACAATAAACACAGAAGGTTTTTAAGAAAGTATGAGCATAAAACCAAGTGCTTCTGTCAGCTAACAAGAGAGGCGGGCGAGCGCGAAACGCGAGCGCCATCTCTCGGGATTAATTTCAAAGCATGTGCGTATGCATATGTGTATGAATTTAACAAATTAAACTACACAGGAACATAGATCGAACGGTATCCCACTGTCCCATTTTGGTCGACTGTTGGTCTCGTTTTATTTTATTTTCTTTAATAATCTGGGTATCGTAAGTAGCTATGCCTGCGTATAGAAGGATGTTAGCTGGCTGGTATCTGTCCGGTCGTGTTATGTTTAGTCTTGTGGTTATATATGTATAAAATTGTCTCCATTCGTGTTTCTT
>JAEIGL010000136.1:7500-43131 GCA_018903715.1 Zaprionus davidi | reverse complement strand
TCTTCCCTAAAAGTAGGCTTACACCCTATATTAGCAACATCTAATTGACAACACAATAGATACTCTTAAAGGGACTTACCACGTTTATTGACGTCGCTGCTTCCCCAGATCGTGTGATGCGCATTTGCGGCTTGTTGTAAAGCGGCAGAACTCCACCAGCCGCAGAACCTCTGTTGGGGGGACGCCATCCACGTCGCCCGGGAAATAGGCAGAGGCTATCACTACACTCCCGGACACCTTCAGCCGTGGCTACCTCAATAGCCGTTGCACTACCCATACGATATATAATAACTTACATGATCCGCATGATAATCCCGGATGTGGCTACCGATCAACCATGGCTCTTGGACGAGAGCCAGGTCGACTGCATCCTTACAGACGATCCTGCACAGGGTGGCGGACGCTCCTCTGGCGTAGTGCAGGTTCGCCTGGAGCCCTTTAATGGTGGTCAGCATCCTTTGGAGACAAGGCTACCTGCCTTGCCCCCCGAGAGTCGTTGCCCCGAATGCCCTTCGGCAGTCTGGTGGAGCTGCTCTGGGGAGGTCGCCTAGCGCTGGTAGACGCCACCGGAGCGGCAGCCACTGCTGTCACGCCGGCGGACGCCACCGTTGCCGCTGCTGGAGAAGCGCTGATGGGAGGGGGTTAGTTGGAGATGGCGAAAGGGACTGGGCAGGGGTGGGGAAACCCTGACGGGGGAATTCTTAAGGATAAGTTTAACCCTGCCAAAGCTGAATTTGACGTTACCCTTAAGATCCCTCAGGGTCTTGAACCACTTCTTGTCGACCAACATCGCGAGGTGTGTTGTTTTGCCATTAAGGCTGTGTTAAACCACCCGCCACAGCTCCGTTGAGAAGCACTCAACATTCTGGAGACCCAAGTACTCCAGAATGGTGGTGGCTGGGAGGTCAGCACTATTGGGGAAGTACCCTCGAATGAGGTGAGCTCTTGGGAACTCAGCTTCCTCCAATAGTTTAATGTTAAGGCCGCTGATGGACTTAATATGTCCAACAGCTCCACTGACCCATTCGGCAGTGCTGCTGTCCTCGCACACAAGGAGCAGCCATTCATTTCGAGGTATGCAGCCCTCGAAACCTGGACCGATTCCTGATGTGGAGGGCCGCCGCATCACCTTTAGGATGCTGTCTTGCACCGTGGCCAATTGCTCCGGTGTAAGAGGTTTGCTAGGGTCAGCCGAATGTAGCCCAATTACACTCTGCTTGCCACCTGAATGAAGAGTGGCTTTGTGGACTCTACATGAGTCTTTTTGGGCTTCTTTGAAGACCGTTGGGGTTCGAGGGTATCATCAACCGCGGGTCTTCAATTTGACGAAGGCGTCCCCCGAATCCAGTCGCAGGGGGTCTGGATTTGGGAGCCTGCTTCAGTGAGGCCTGACCTCTGTGAGGCCACGGAAGCGTCGTCAGCAAAGCTGATCAGGTCACCTTCAGCTTCCGCGTCGGAGGACATCACCTCGACGGTCTGATGCGTGCCTGAGCAGTTGTTGGACGAGAAAGCAGCACTAGCGAACTCAGTGTCCAAGGGAGTTCGTGCCCGGCCGAGTCCCCAGGAGTACTAGGGTCGAGACCCGTAGTATTGGGGGTGGAAGCCAGCAGCCCAATGGCTGCAGTGCTGGTGTTGGGGTCGGCCGTGAAGGCTTCACCCTGGATTGATGCAATTAAAGCTGCATCAGGCTTGTTGATTTTTGTGATTTGTTCCATAAATTGGTCCCACGAGTAGGCGGGATGGGGAGGTCACCCACGACATAGCCCGCGTGCCGTGGGAAGTCTAAATGAAACTGGAGGGCGACAGGTATCTAGAGTCCGCATACTAGGGCTACCCCTCGGCCATGCATCCCTTAGCGTATGCTGTTCCGCCTTGGATTGGGGTGATTTATAGATTTACGATCTTCGCCCGACTACAATTAGTCAGCACCCCTAGCAGAGACATGACCGTGCTAGGGGCCTGCTTCCAGTCGCCCTCACGTGGAGACTATAGCTGCACTTCCGTCAGTAGGAGCAAGGATGGCACGTACCCCAGCCAGAACTGTGGTTACATTTACTTCCCCTTGCTGTCTCTGACGGCTGATTATAATCGTTCGAGAATTGGTGGATCAAGAACTCTTGCGCAATGGGAAATAGTTATTAAGTGGAAGATTTGTGATTTCCTTAATAATGGACGGGCCATTACTAGTATGGATTTGGTGATTGGTTTTTCGTATGGGCGTTTGGAAAATATTTCGAGAGAGCATATTTATCGTGGATCCGGTGTCGATTAGACACTTTAAATCGATATTGTTATGTTTTATTTTTACAAATTGGCTTTATCCGCGACAACTAGCCGAAAATTTTCTGCTTGTTCTATATCGTGCGGTTCGTTATCGTTCGGTATTGTTTTTTATTGTTCTGTTGTGTCTGAATTGTCATGGTTGTGTTTGGGTGGAATTGGATTAGTTCCGGGGTATAATTCATTTGGTAGGGATAAGGCTGAGGTTGAGAGTAATCTGGGTAATATGGATAATAATAGTTGTATGGATAATCAGATTGATTTGGTGTAATTTCTTGATATCTTAGCTCTTTTATGCTCATTTTTTTAGATTGTCCGCTGTCTCTGTCTTTTAACGGGGTTGTTTGTTGGTACGTTCCCGGTTGGAGCGTAGTTAGTCGGTATGCCAGTATAGTTACGTCCAAAACGGTTCTGATCGAAAATATTCTGTTGGTTAAAAGCTGGGCTTGGTCGAGGTGTTTGCATCATGGGTATGTCATGTGCGTCATGTGGTTTGGTAATATTTGGATTAAATTATTAATACTACCTTGAACAAGTCTAGTAAACAGGGCGGTTTCAGAAATAGTATTTTTTAATTCAAGTTTGCATATCAAAACTTGCCGTCTCTTCTCGGCCTCTTCTAAAAATTCTATACTGCGTGTTCCTAAACTCCTCCAATAGCTGGTGGTTCGATGCCTGGGGTTTGTAGTATAAAATTCATTGCGTCCTTAATTTGATCCAGCTGGCGAGGTTGGTGTTTCCCAGTGTCCGAATGACATCGCCACTGATGTCCCGTTTGATGTGTCTGAAAATTTTTAACTTCTGCCGTTCGTCCGTAGTCACTACGTCAATACGGCTGACGAACGTTTACAGGGTGCTTGGGTCTCCATTAAAGTTTTCGGCAGCCTGTATCTGTGTTTCAACCTGACTTATGTTCATTTCGGATACCTCTATTAGGGCAGGCATGCTACAGCCATTGTTTTAGTTTTTTTATGGGTTTAAACGAGTCTGTGTTTTCATTTGAATTGGCTCGTGTCTTATTTGTGCAAGGGCAGTGATCAAAATTAGACATAACCTAATATAAGTGACAACATAAACCCACAAACAATAAAGACATATAGTGACATATTAACATATTTCACAGTATTTAGTACATTGTATAAATTCCCTAAAAACTCTTTCATGGCAAAGTCTCCTTATACCAAATTGTATTGAGATCTCATATTCCAAATTCTCTTAACGTAAACAAGTAAGAAAATATCCAACAAAAGCAATATCTCATGTTTTCTTAAAAGCAAATAGCCCACTCAGCATAAGTGACCACACACAAGATTATGTAAAACCTTTTGTTCCTAGTCGATAATCCACCAACAGAAAACTCAAATTGATCATCAAATAATAAAGTATAACCAGCAATACGCTCTTGTCTTTATTTTTCATCTTTAGTGTTTCTTTTAGTGAAAACGAGCAGTATCAGTAGCCGAGTCGATTGAGCCATGTCTGTTTGTCCGTCTGTCTGTCTGTATTAACACCTGATTCTCAGAAACTATATGAATCAAATCATCAAATTTATATATATTGCAGTGTCTCAAAGTTTTTTTTATTATGTGGACACGCCCTTTCCCGCCTCCGTAAATCAGTAATAACTATTTAAAAACTAAATGTTGTAGTTTATGAGTTTATAGTATCCTTTTAAATAATAAGTCAAGATTCATGTTTTAGTTATTTATAATTATTTACATTTTTTTAACTCCAACACCAGTACCACGACCTGCTCTCAACAGAAAAGGTTCAAGAAGAAGGAAGAAAATAAAAAGTGTGAACATGCATATAAAATATAAAGTAGTGTTGCCAAACGTTATTTTTATTGTTGAATAGGGGTATTCCAACACGCCCCCTCAAAGATAACGTCTATAATTAATAAACAAAACCGAGAGCAACAGTCGCGCAAAACGCGACAGTGGGATACCCTTCGACCTATGTTCTCGTGTAGTTTAATTTGTTAAATTCATACACATATGCATATGCACATACTTTGAAAGTAACCCTACAGATGGTGCTCGCGCTTCGCGCTTGCCCGCCTCCCTTGTTAGCTGACGGAAGCACTTGGTTTTATGCTCATACTTTCTTAATTAACTTCTCTGTTTATCGTTCGATCGGATTGTCATTTGGACACTACGTAGAAATTTCATTCAGCTTTGTATATGTTAAAGTCAGAAAGTTGTATCTTTTATACAGCGCTTACAAATTTAGTTTAAAAGTAAATTATTGATTTGTGGGGGCGGTGGGCGTCATGTCAAATTTGGTGACTCTAACTCTTATAATAGCTGAGATCTGTGTGCTGATCTGTCGTCTGGACATCCGGACATCCAGACAGACAGACATGGCTCAATCGACTCGGGTATACATTTGCACAAAGTTAGTATACCCTTTTTTGACCATTTTCAATGGTCGAAGGGTATAAAAATATTCATTAGTATATATGTGGGTGGTGTGCATTCTGGGAAGTGTTAACTGATCAAGCATTCGATACGAGGATACGGGGAAAACCCAGAAAAACCCGATCCGATCATTATGATAAAATATGTTTACAGAAATTAAAAATAAAAAAAATTATCGTTGAGCATTTGATTGGTCGTCTTGCATCTAACCCAATTTTTCTCGTAGCAGTTAACGGTTTTGTAAATATGTCAGCCAGTTGGTTCTCTGTAGAAATATACTCAAGATAAATTACATTATTCTGAACTTGCTCTCTTAAAAAATGATATTTAATATCAATATGTTTAGCTCGTTTATGATATGAGGGGTTGTTTGCTATGCTAATACAGGCTTTATTGTCTTCGTAAATTTTAATGGGAGTTTCTAGTTTAATGTTAATACTAGTTAATAAAGATTTAAGCCATAGAGCTTCTCTCACGGCTTCAAATAGGGCCATATACAGGGTCCGTCATCTAACATTTTTTTTTTGAACTAGTGGTTATTTTGAGTGTGGTAACACTGATGTTACATCTGATTTGACAGAAAGTTAGTTTTATCCTTCCGCTGAACGAAAATTGTTGTGTATACGATTGAGGAACGCGTTAAAATATAATTATGGTAATGTTGCAGAATGTGTGCGAAAATTACGCACGGAAATGAGCCGTAACAAAGCACAGTCCACTCCGTATGTGCGCTTTCTTTTGAACGAAAAAATTGATAAACCAACGCGTGAGAAACCAAAAAAAGTGCTTACTACCGGTAATATCGCTGCTGTGGGCGAGAGTGTGCGTGAGGCGAAAATGCGGCAGGAGCCGCCGTTACGGTCAATGGCGAACGCTACCGCGCCATGTTAACGGATTGGTGCTTCCCGGAAATCGAAGAGGAGGACTTGGGGCGCGGTGGGCGTGGCACCTAACATTTGAAATAAACTTGATCAGTACACATGAGTCTTCCTCCCAAATTTGGTAACTCTAGCTTTTATAATAGCTGAGATCTGTGCGTTCACACAGACAGACAGACTGACAGACATGGCTCAATCGACTCGGCTTGTGATCCTGAGCAAGAATATATATACTTTATGGGGTGTCTGACGCCTCCTTCTGCCTGTTACATACATTTGCACAAAGTTAGTATACCATGTTTTGACCATTTTCAATGGTCGAAGGGTATAAAATGTTAAGTGGCGGACCCTGTACTCAGCTTCAGTTGATGAGGCTGTTACTGAGTTCTGTGTCTTCGTGTTCCAACAAATATGATTAAAATCACACATTTTGAATAACTACCCTGATGTACTTTTTCTATCAATTTAACTACCAATTAATTTATTATCGAGTTCCAAGTTCTTTTTAAAAATTAATTTCATATCGATAGTGCCCTTCAAATATCTAAGAACTCTTTTTAAGTTCTACCATAACTCTGAGTTATTTTTTGCTACTATATCTACTCAAGATATTTACTGCAGAAGTTAAATCTGGGAGTGTACAAAGCATTATGTACATTAAACATCCTATAAGGTTACGGAATTGCAGTTTTCATCTGAATTAAGTAATTCATAATTTATTTTACTAGGTAAAGGAGTACTAACTGCATTACAATGTTCCATGTTAAATTTACTTAAATTTCTCTTAACATATGCAGATTGGCTTAAATAAATTTTATCTTCATGCATTTCTATCCTAATTCCAATAAAATGTTTTATTTGATTTAGGTCAGTCATTCTGAACTTTTCCAAAAAGTATTTGAAGTTATTCATTCTTGTCATATCTTCTGTAGCTATAACCACATCATCTACATATAATAACACATATATGTTTACATTGATGTTACCTTTGTCTAAAATATATTATATATACAGTGATCTACTGGAGAGTTCGCAAACTCACAGTCTTTCAATGCTTGCTCAAATACTTCAAACCAGCATCTAGCCGCTTGCTTGAGTCCGTAAATTGCCTTATTCAATTTACACACATTGTTACTATTGCACGATATACCTTGAGGAACACTCATATATATTTCTTCTTTTAACGTGCCATTTAAGAAAGCTGTTTTTACATCCATCTGATGGACTTTTAAGTTATATTGTATTGCCAGTGGTAATATGAAGCGAAAACTTGAGATTCTAGCTACAGGAGCAAATGTCTCTTCATAGTCGACTTGGTACTTTTGAGTGAATCCTCGTGCAACCATTATAGCTTTGTATCTAATTGGATTTCTAAGTTCATTATATTTAACAGAAAATACCCATCTGCTATCTACAATATTTTTGTTTTCAGGCCTTTTTGTTATTGTCCAAGTATTATTAATTTTATGAGCACTTAACTCTGTATTGATGGCTTCTTCCCAAAAAGATTTATCATCTCTGTATTGAATTTCATCAAATGAATTTGGGACATCGTTAAATATAGTGTGAGCATTTAGAACAAATTTATTTAAACTATTATCCTCTTCATTATAGGATATCTGAGGCTTAGTCTTTAATCTCTCATTTCTAATATTAACAATTTCTATGCCATCATTTTTAATTGGATTCTTATCATTTCCAATTTCTTTTTAAGTGCTCTGCTGTTTTACTTTCCCTACTCTCATTCGGGTTGCTCGATTGCTTACTTTCATTCAGGAGATCATCGCGCTTTCTTTTCTTACTCTCATTCAGAAAATATTTGTTACATTCCTTACTATCTTTCAGGATTTCTGTGTTGTCGCATTCCTTACTCTCATTCGGGAATTCTTTTTGTATTATTTCCCTACTATCATTCAGAAAATTTTTATATTCACTTTCTTTACTGTTCTTCAGGAACACTGCTTTAAATTTAACAGCTCTATAATTAACCATATTGGTTTCATCGACAACAACATCCGTCGCGACAATAAATTTTACATTTACAACATCCCACGTCTTAAAACCATTGCTTTCGTAGCCCACAAAAATACTTTTAAATGATTTATCATTAAATTTTCTTTGTTTTTTTTAATATGCACATAAACAGTTAAACTATCTATAAGTGCTCTGCTAGGAATTCTGTTCATTAAATAAGTTGCAGTTAAAACTGCTTCATCCCAAAAACTTTTGTCTAGTTTTGCCCCACTAACCATGGCTCGAGCTTTGTCTGTAATAGTTCTTATCATTCTCTCAGAGATACCGTTTAACTGAGGTGTATGTGGCACTGTTAAGTAATAAGAAATTCCTTTCTTAACACAATACTGCCTCATCTCCTTTGAAAGGTATTCTCTACCATTGTCAATATATAAATTAACAACTTTTAAGTTAAAATCAGCTTCACACTTGGTTACAAAATCTTGAAACATGTTAAACACATCAGATTTGTATTTAATTAAATAAGTTACACAATAATGTGTAAACTGATCAACAAAGATCACAAAATAATTTTTATCATTTAAGGTAACTGGAGTAATTGGCCCACATACATCTGAGTGTTCTACAAAAAGTGGCCTTTTAATATGGGTCTTATCTTTCAATTGTTTAAAAGGAAGTCTTGCTTGTTTACCATTTATACAGGGTTCACAAATTTCACATGATAACTCTAAGTTGTTTAGAAGCCTTTGATCGCTAAACATATTCTTTCGTTTTATTTCTAATAATTTGCCATTGCTTATATGCCCAAACCTCTCATGCCATAAACGAAAATCATTTTTATGCTCAGCATTTATAGAATAGGCTTGAAAATTTATCATAGATACATTGTTTAACATACCTGCATTTTTGACAACCATTTTTCAAAATGGTTACACCGCTTTGGTTAAGTTCAATCGACATTCCTTCCTCTTGGAGACGCTTTACGGACATCAAATTACCAGCAGCTTCCTTACAAAATAGTACAACCTCCAGTGTAATCTCATGGTCATTTCGTAGCCGGACAATACCACGCTTAGTGGCATAAATATATTCGCCTTGCTTGGCCACTGCAATCTTAAGTGGAGGCATTATCATTTATAAGATGGTCACTAGCACCAGAATCAAGGATAAACCCACAGTTGTTCATCACTGAGGTGTTATTCACTTCTTTTACCATGAACGCAATGCCGTGTGATATTGCAGTTTGAGCTTGTTTTTCATTTTCTTTATTTTTATCAGAATAGAATATTAAATTCTTTTATAATAAAAGCAGTCTTTTTTAATGTGGCCTTCTCTGCCACAATGGTGTCACTTGACTCTATTCTTGGAATTCCCTTGAATGTTTTTTTTTTTGCTTAGTTCCCCTATTTTTCGACAAATTATTTTTATAAGTGTTATTTTTGCTGTGCATGATCGCGTTCATAACTTTCTTGCTTGTATCGTTGTGGTCATTTTTAATCTTAATTTCCTGATTTAGCAATCTATTTTTTACAAACGCCAATGTCAAATTTTCTTCTGATAATGTCTCTATCGCTGTCACGACGCCATTGTAACACGAAGGCAATGTGATCAGCAAATGAGAAATTTTATCCATCTCTTCTATTTTTGCATCAGCTGCCAACAATTCACTTATAAGTTCATCAAAAATATGGAAATGGTTTAATAGTGACATCTCACTCCTGAGCTTCAGAGAAAGCAAACATTTTCGCAGCGCCAGTTGCGATGCCAAACTTTTTCGTTCGTAAATGGCGTCCAAATTCTCAAGAATTTGACGCGCCGGAATGTCGCTTGTCGCGAAATTTAAAAACGAGTCGCTTAGGTACTCTATTATTGTACTTTTTGCACAACGCTCTGCCTTTTTGCAGGGATCATCTACCTCGTCTGGCATTAAACTGTCAACTACCTTAAGCACATCTAGTTCAGCTAGCTTTATCCATTTTACCACTCATACATACACGGCAATATATATATAAAAAAAGCACGTGGCACTCAAGTTCTGAGAAAGTATGAATTTCACAATTTATTTTAGTTTCACAATTTAATTGTTTATATGGCATGGACTGGGCCCATAACCTGTTGTAGTTTATGATTTTATAGTGTCCTTTTAAATAATATCTATCTACAATATTTTTGTTTTCAGGCCTTTTTGTTATTGTCCAAGTATTATTAATTTTATGAGCACTTAACTCTGTATTGATGGCTTCCTCCCAAAAAGTTTTATCATCTCTGTATTGAATTTCATCAAATGAATTTGGGACATCGTTAAATATAGTGTGAGCATTTAAAACAAATTTATTTAAACTAAGTCATGATTTATGTTTTAGTTATTTATAATTATTTATATTTTTTTAACTGCAACACCAGTACCACGACCGGCTCTCAGCAGAAAAAGTTCATGAAGAAGGAAGGAAATAAAAAGTGTGACCATGCATGTAAAATAAAAAGTAGTGTTGCTAAACGTTATTTTTATTGTTAAATAGGGGTATTCCAACACTACAATATTAACTCCACAAACAAACTTTTATATCTTACATGACAAATACCTTGTCACGGGCTTTATGTGAAAATTTCATTTAAATCGGACTATAAATAAGTGAGATATGATACGAATTAAACTCACTTTGAACATATATACTTAAGCAGACTTAATATACGCAAGCATACCGAAGTTTAAATCTAGCATCAGAAACACAGCATTTTAAACTTTCTATTTGCATTGTATGGTAAAAGAATTGCTTCACAATGCAGCTTTGAGTGGTTAGAGTGGCGGACGGCAAATTCAATAGAGAGAGTGCGTGTGGTTAACTCTCGGTTGTTTCTATTTTATTATATTTTATTTTGTTTATTTATTTTATTCTAATAAACTAAAAGAAAAGTTACAGTCAAGCGGGCTGTGATATAACCGCTACATACTAATTAAATTACTTAATTAAATTTCATTTCAAATTTATTCTGCATTATAAAAGACAATCAAATTATAATAGTTATAAATACTATTAATTATTTATAAATAAAGTTTACTATTTTTATTTTATTTAGCACCCATCAAAAAGAGGCGAGCTAATGTGTTGTTCAATGCCTTGTCTCTTTCTGTATTTTGTCTGTTAAGACTTTACAAGTTCAGTAAGATTCCAATTGGATGTTTCCTATTCTGGATTGCTCTCAATATTTTGCAATTAGAAAATAACAGAGATCATAAGTCCCTTGTCTGCATATTCACATGTATGTATTGGCGTGCCACTTCAACACAAATTATTGCACGAATGTATATACATACCTATGAATAATAAGATTTGCAGTTGCTGTTGTGTACCGACGAAAGAAAACTAAGTTCTAATTACATATATTGCATAACTAAAACTTAAAAATCGCCTACTGCCGTCGTCCTTCTTTAATGTTTTTGAGCTTTTAATTTATTTTAAAAAAATTATGAAAAACAAAAGAATTTCACATGTCGATCGCGGTAATAATTGAACCTCGAAGACGCTCAATTTCATTGGCCTTAGAGTCCGGGATATAGTCCACTCAGCCACTGGATATCTATCTCAATCGTCGAAAATGGTAAAACATTAGACAAAACGACAAGACGCAATATGCATTCTTAGCTCCAAACCAATCATTATGGCAATGGCAGAACCAATAATGCCTATACTTCTATACGACTCGAACATTGTTCAAGTCGAGAGGCAAATACATGCCGTAGAACAATTTCATGGTCATCCAAGTACGCTATACACCTTCATCATTGATTTCATCCTATCACTCTACCAGACCGCCGATGAGCGTCAGAAATTAATATTATTCGGCGATATCGAAAGGAACATCAGTGGGGAAGTTATCCGCGCCATAGGAGTCCGCAATCTTTCCAGTTGAGCAGAGCTCACGACACAACTGATCCTCAACTATAAACCACAGGTGCCGCATCATCAACTACTGGAAGAATTTCGCAACACGCAATTCCGTGGGAACATCAGACACTTTCTGGAGGAAGCCGAAAGGAGGAGGCAGATACTAACGAGTAAGTTAGATTTAGAAGACAGCATTGTTCAGATAACCCTTTACAAACGTCTCATTAGAGATAGTATAATATCCCTTGCTTGAGAACGCTGATTAACATATTGCAAGAAAAAGGCCTTTACGAAGCGCCAATCTCAAACAAAGAATATACCAGAACTATCCCAAATAAAGTACAAACTAACTTTCAAAATAAACTATCAAATAATCAAGCTAAGCCTGTAACACCTTTTAAAGCAATCTTCAATACTAACCACCAACTTTATCGTAGACCACCTTACGTGCCACCTTATATGCCACCTTATATGTCACCTTCTACAAATCCCCAATACCATTACTCAGCAACCAATAACCCATTCAATACACAAGCACCTAGACCAAACCCACCATTTAACCGAAATAGCATATTCGACCAAAACCACCAAACTACTACTCCTCAGGAGGAAAACAGACAAACAGTAACGCCATGAAAAGGCCGAGACCATCGGATAACGGACAGTTAAAAATGAGTATCGAAGACATGAGATACTAAGAAGGAGTATCAGTTCAACCCGAACTCCAACATCCTGTACCCCAATATCCATATAACACCTATTACCCTATTATATTATCTAGACTACTCAACCCTGGACGAAAACCAGACACCGAACAATGATGAACATAATGAATACTGAGCAAGCAGAAAATTTTCGGCTACCAGCCCCGGATCAACCCAGTACATCCTAATAAAACATAATAACAATGACTTAAAATATTTAGTAGATACCGGATCTACAATAAACATGTTAACCAGTAATATATTCGAAACCCCTATTCAACAAACAAACCATCTAATAAATACTAGCAACGGTCCGTTGAAAGTAACACAGATTACAAAGTTACCACCGAATAATTACTTCCTAATCGAGTCAGAATTCTTAATTAATCAATTCTCTGACCAATATGACATGCTCATTAGACGCAAATTATTGTCTAAAGCAAAAGCAATAATTGTAATGGTCGAAGTGCGAATCGAGAAGTAGAGTCGCACCACACAGGGTATCAATTTTAAACTTCAATTCGACTTTCGGATCAGGAATGATAGCGGACGGAATCCTCTTGTGCCGTAGCTCTTTGGCGTGGGGTGGGTTGTTGCCATATTCCGTCTCCACATCTACACAACTTTATTATTTAGGATTCCTAACAGAAACTAAAAAAAGAGACTTACTCCAAGAAATGCAAGAAGGGTGTAACTAACGAAACAAACTATTGTAGGTTCAAATAAATAAAAAAATCGGATTGCAAGATATGATATTTGCGGGGTCAAAGGTGTTGTGCGACCTCGCTGTCTTTACCCACCCTACCATAATCTTCTAAAAAATTATTGTATCCGAAGATACCCTAAATCCCTCCGACTATTAACTTAAGTTGCCATGTCTATCCAGAAAACAAATTAATTTAGCACATCATTATATTCATTTCTATATACATGTTTTATTCCTATCGCAAAGGGTTAGAAAATTGTTTGACATACTGATCTTCATTAAAATTATCAATATAACGATTTCATAATTTAGAAGAGTATTCGTTTTATTCATTCTTGTCATATCTTCTGTAGCTATAACCACATCATCTACATATAATAACACATATATGTTTACATTGATGTTACCTTTGTCTAAAATATATTATATATACAGTGATCTACTGGAGAGTTCGCAAACTCACAGTCTTTCAATGCTTGCTCAAATACTTCAAACCAGCATCTAGCCGCTTGCTTGAGTCCGTAAATTGCCTTATTCAATTTACACACATTGTTACTATTGCACGATATACCTTGAGGAACACTCATATATATTTCTTCTTTTAACGTGCCATTTAAGAAAGCTGTTTTTACATCCATCTGATGGACTTTTAAGTTATATTGTATTGCCAGTGGTAATATGAAGCGAAAACTTGAGATTCTAGCTACAGGAGCAAATGTCTCTTCATAGTCGACTTGGTACTTTTGAGTGAATCCTCGTGCAACCATTATAGCTTTGTATCTAATTGGATTTCTAAGTTCATTATATTTAACAGAAAATACCCATCTGCTATCTACAATATTTTTGTTTTCAGGCCTTTTTGTTATTGTCCAAGTATTATTAATTTTATGAGCACTTAACTCTGTATTGATGGCTTCTTCCCAAAAAGATTTATCATCTCTGTATTGAATTTCATCAAATGAATTTGGGACATCGTTAAATATAGTGTGAGCATTTAGAACAAATTTATTTAAACTATTATCCTCTTCATTATAGGATATCTGAGGCTTAGTCTTTAATCTCTCATTTCTAATATTAACAATTTCTATGCCATCATTTTTAATTGGATTCTTATCATTTCCAATTTCTTTTAAGTGCTCTGCTGTTTTACTTTCCCTACTCTCATTCGGGTTGCTCGATTGCTTACTTTCATTCAGGAGATCATCGCGCTTTCTTTTCTTACTCTCATTCAGAAAATATTTGTTACATTCCTTACTATCTTTCAGGATTTCTGTGTTGTCGCATTCCTTACTCTCATTCGGGAATTCTTTTTGTATTATTTCCCTACTATCATTCAGAAAATTTTTATATTCACTTTCTTTACTGTTCTTCAGGAACACTGCTTTAAATTTAACAGCTCTATAATTAACCATATTGGTTTCATCGACAACAACATCCGTCGCGACAATAAATTTTACATTTACAACATCCCACGTCTTAAAACCATTGCTTTCGTAGCCCACAAAAATACTTTTAAATGATTTATCATTAAATTTTCTTTGTTTTTTTTAATATGCACATAAACAGTTAAACTATCTATAAGTGCTCTGCTAGGAATTCTGTTCATTAAATAAGTTGCAGTTAAAACTGCTTCATCCCAAAAACTTTTGTCTAGTTTTGCCCCACTAACCATGGCTCGAGCTTTGTCTGTAATAGTTCTTATCATTCTCTCAGAGATACCGTTTAACTGAGGTGTATGTGGCACTGTTAAGTAATAAGAAATTCCTTTCTTAACACAATACTGCCTCATCTCCTTTGAAAGGTATTCTCTACCATTGTCAATATATAAATTAACAACTTTTAAGTTAAAATCAGCTTCACACTTGGTTACAAAATCTTGAAACATGTTAAACACATCAGATTTGTATTTAATTAAATAAGTTACACAATAATGTGTAAACTGATCAACAAAGATCACAAAATAATTTTTATCATTTAAGGTAACTGGAGTAATTGGCCCACATACATCTGAGTGTTCTACAAAAAGTGGCCTTTTAATATGGGTCTTATCTTTCAATTGTTTAAAAGGAAGTCTTGCTTGTTTACCATTTATACAGGGTTCACAAATTTCACATGATAACTCTAAGTTGTTTAGAAGCCTTTGATCGCTAAACATATTCTTTCGTTTTATTTCTAATAATTTGCCATTGCTTATATGCCCAAACCTCTCATGCCATAAACGAAAATCATTTTTATGCTCAGCATTTATAGAATAGGCTTGAAAATTTATCATAGATACATTGTTTAACATACCTGCATTTTTGACAACCATTTTTCAAAATGGTTACACCGCTTTGGTTAAGTTCAATCGACATTCCTTCCTCTTGGAGACGCTTTACGGACATCAAATTACCAGCAGCTTCCTTACAAAATAGTACAACCTCCAGTGTAATCTCATGGTCATTTCGTAGCCGGACAATACCACGCTTAGTGGCATAAATATATTCGCCTTGCTTGGCCACTGCAATCTTAAGTGGAGGCATTATCATTTATAAGATGGTCACTAGCACCAGAATCAAGGATAAACCCACAGTTGTTCATCACTGAGGTGTTATTCACTTCTTTTACCATGAACGCAATGCCGTGTGATATTGCAGTTTGAGCTTGTTTTTCATTTTCTTTATTTTTATCAGAATAGAATATTAAATTCTTTTATAATAAAAGCAGTCTTTTTTAATGTGGCCTTCTCTGCCACAATGGTGTCACTTGACTCTATTCTTGGAATTCCCTTGAATGTTTTTTTTTTTGCTTAGTTCCCCTATTTTTCGACAAATTATTTTTATAAGTGTTATTTTTGCTGTGCATGATCGCGTTCATAACTTTCTTGCTTGTATCGTTGTGGTCATTTTTAATCTTAATTTCCTGATTTAGCAATCTATTTTTACAAACGCCAATGTCAAATTTTCTTCTGATAATGTCTCTATCGCTGTCACGACGCCATTGTAACACGAAGGCAATGTGATCAGCAAATGAGAAATTTTATCCATCTCTTCTATTTTTGCATCAGCTGCCAACAATTCACTTATAAGTTCATCAAAAAATATGGAAATGGTTTAATAGTGACATCTCACTCCTGAGCTTCAGAGAAAGCAAACATTTTCGCAGCGCCAGTTGCGATGCCAAACTTTTTCGTTCGTAAATGGCGTCCAAATTCTCAAGAATTTGACGCGCCGGAATGTCGCTTTTCGCGAAATTTAAAAACGAGTCGCTTAGGTACTCTATTATTGTACTTTTTGCACAACGCTCTGCCTTTTTGCAGGGATCATCTACCTCGTCTGGCATTAAACTGTCAACTACCTTAAGCACATCTAGTTCAGCTAGCTTTATCCATTTTACCACTCATACATACACGGCAATATATATATAAAAAAAAGCACGTGGCACTCAAGTTCTGAGAAAGTATGAATTTCACAATTTATTTTAGTTTCACAATTTAATTGTTTATATGGCATGGACTGGGCCCATAACCTGTTGTAGTTTATGATTTTATAGTGTCCTTTTAAATAATATCTATCTACAATATTTTTGTTTTCAGGCCTTTTTGTTATTGTCCAAGTATTATTAATTTTATGAGCACTTAACTCTGTATTGATGGCTTCCTCCCAAAAAGTTTTATCATCTCTGTATTGAATTTCATCAAATGAATTTGGGACATCATTAAATATAGTGTGAGCATTTAAAACAAATTTATTTAAACTAAGTCATGATTTATGTTTTAGTTATTTATAATTATTTATATTTTTTTAACTGCAACACCAGTACCACGACCGGCTCTCAGCAGAAAAAGTTCATGAAGAAGGAAGGAAATAAAAAGTGTGACCATGCATGTAAAATAAAAAGTAGTGTTGCTAAACGTTATTTTTATTGTTAAATAGGGGTATTCCAACACTACAATATTAACTCCACAAACAAACTTTTATATCTTACATGACAAATACCTTGTCACGGGCTTTATGTGAAAATTTCATTTAAATCGGACTATAAATAAGTGAGATATGATACGAATTAAACTCACTTTGAACATATATACTTAAGCAGACTTAATATACGCAAGCATACCGAAGTTTAAATCTAGCATCAGAAACACAGCATTTTAAACTTTCTATTTGCATTGTATGGTAAAAGAATTGCTTCACAATGCAGCTTTGAGTGGTTAGAGTGGCGGACGGCAAATTCAATAGAGAGAGTGCGTGTGGTTAACTCTCGGTTGTTTCTATTTTATTATATTTTTATTTTGTTTATTTATTTTATTCTAATAAACTAAAAGAAAAGTTACAGTCAAGCGGGCTGTGATATAACCGCTACATACTAATTAAATTACTTAATTAAATTTCATTTCAAATTTATTCTGCATTATAAAAGACAATCAAATTATAATAGTTATAAATACTATTAATTATTTATAAACAAAGTTTACTATTTTTATTTTATTTAGCACACATCAAAAAGAGGCGAGCTAATGTGTTGTTCAATGCCTTGTCTCTTTCTGTATTTTGTCTGTTAAGACTTTACAAGTTCAGTAAGATTCCAATTGGATGTTTCCTATTCTGGATTGCTCTCAATATTTTGCAATTAGAAAATAACAGAGATCATAAGTCCCTTGTCTGCATATTCACATGTATGTATTGGCGTGCCACTTCAACACAAATTATTGCACGAATGTATATACATACCTATGAATAATAAGATTTGCAGTTGCTGTTGTGTACCGACGAAAGAAAACTAAGTTCTAATTACATATATTGCATAACTAAAACTTAAAAATCGCCTACTGCCGTCGTCCTTCTTTAATGTTTTTGAGCTTTTAATTTATTTTAAAAAATTATGAAAAACAAAAGAATTTCACATGTCGATCGCGGTAATAATTGAACCTCGAAGACGCTCAATTTCATTGGCCTTAGAGTCCGGGATATAGTCCACTCAGCCACTGGATATCTATCTCAATCGTCGAAAATGGTAAAACATTAGACAAAACGACAAGACGCAATATGCATTCTTAGCTCCAAACCAATCATTATGGCAATGGCAGAACCAATAATGCCTATACTTCTATACGACTCGAACATTGTTCAAGTCGAGAGGCAAATACATGCCGTAGAACAATTTCATGGTCATCCAAGTACGCTATACACCTTCATCATTGATTTCATCCTATCACTCTACCAGACCGCCGATGAGCGTCAGAAATTAATATTATTCGGCGATATCGAAAGGAACATCAGTGGGGAAGTTATCCGCGCCATAGGAGTCCGCAATCTTTCCAGTTGAGCAGAGCTCACGACACAACTGATCCTCAACTATAAACCACAGGTGCCGCATCATCAACTACTGGAAGAATTTCGCAACACGCAATTCCGTGGGAACATCAGACACTTTCTGGAGGAAGCCGAAAGGAGGAGGCAGATACTAACGAGTAAGTTAGATTTAGAAGACAGCATTGTTCAGATAACCCTTTACAAACGTCTCATTAGAGATAGTATAATATCCCTTGCTTGAGAACGCTGATTAACATATTGCAAGAAAAAGGCCTTTACGAAGCGCCAATCTCAAACAAAGAATATACCAGAACTATCCCAAATAAAGTACAAACTAACTTTCAAAATAAACTATCAAATAATCAAGCTAAGCCTGTAACACCTTTTAAAGCAATCTTCAATACTAACCACCAACTTTATCGTAGACCACCTTACGTGCCACCTTATATGCCACCTTATATGTCACCTTCTACAAATCCCCAATACCATTACTCAGCAACCAATAACCCATTCAATACACAAGCACCTAGACCAAACCCACCATTTAACCGAAATAGCATATTCGACCAAAACCACCAAACTACTACTCCTCAGGAGGAAAACAGACAAACAGTAACGCCATGAAAAGGCCGAGACCATCGGATAACGGACAGTTAAAAATGAGTATCGAAGACATGAGATACTAAGAAGGAGTATCAGTTCAACCCGAACTCCAACATCCTGTACCCCAATATCCATATAACACCTATTACCCTATTATATTATCTAGACTACTCATATCAACCTTATCACTATCAAATTCACCAGCCACCCGACACAATCCAGTACCCTTTTGAACAGGAGCAGTCCAATCCAAACCCAACCCTGGACGAAAACCAGACACCGAACAATGATGAACATAATGAATACTGAGCAAGCAGAAAATTTTCGGCTACCAGCCCCGGATCAACCCAGTACATCCTAATAAAACATAATAACAATGACTTAAAATATTTAGTAGGGATACCGGATCTACAAATAAACATGTTAACCAGTAATATATTCGAAACCCCTATTCAACAAACAAACCATCTAATAAATACTAGCAACGGTCACGTTAAAAGTTAACCATCAATTTTAAACTTCAATTCGACTTTCGGATCAGGAATGATAGCGGACGGAATCCTCTTGTGCCGTAGCTCTTTGGCGTGGGGTGGGTTGTTGCCATATTCCGTCTCCACATCTACACAACTTTATTATTTAGGATTCCTAACAGAAACTAAAAAAAGAGACTTACTCCAAGAAATGCAAGAAGGGTGTAACTAACGAAACAAACTATTGTAGGTTCAAATAAATAAAAAAAATCGGATTGCAAGATATGACATTTGCGGGGTCAAAGGTGTTGTGCGACCTCGCTGTCTTTACCCACCCTACCATAATCTTCTAAAAAAATTATTGTATCCGAAGATACCCTATATCCGTCCGACTATTAACTTAAGTTGCCATGTCTATCCAGAAAACAAATTAATTTAGCACATCATTATATTCATTTCTATATTCATGTTTTATTCCTATCGCAAAGGGTCAGAAAATTGTTTGACATACTGATCTTCATTAAAATTATCAATATAACGATTTCATAATTTACAAGAGTTTTCGTAACTTTTGGAAAGATATAATATTTCGATTTGGTTACGAATTTATGGATTTTGTTTCAAACACAAGGGTTGCATCTTATTATTATTTCTCATTCATTAAATCATTTCATTTTTTATATGTTTTTCAGAGTTTTGTTAAATTTAAAAAAAATTTGTGTTTCTTATATTTTTCTGCAAATTTGGTTGATTAAATGTTTTCTAGGTTAATTCAATTCTTTTCCAATTCAATGAGGCTTCCAATTTAAAATCTATATAGTTTAAGTTTACATTTAAATTTGCTTGAACACTTGATGTACTTTCTTTTGCTTAAACATTATTGGTTTTTTTTTTTTTCGTTCATTGTGTGTATCAATGTGCAACTCTTTGTGTATTTAAATGTGTTTATAATATATAGGATTTGTTTCTTTTTGTTTTGTTTTGTTTTTACAGGATATAATTAATTGTTGAAAAGTGCGCTTAAGAAAGTGTAGGAATAATAGAAAGCTACTACACAATTAATGCTGGTTAAAAACAGCTTTTAACATTGTTTCGTTTTAGTGTTTGGTTTTCGTTTTCATTTTTTTAAATTGTTTGATGTTGTTCGTAATTATTTTTGTTTGGGTGATCAGAAGGATCAGCAGAGCATTTAAGAGAATGTAAAATTCACATAAATCACAAGCCTACGGACATGCACAATTGTTGTTGTTTACTCACAAGTTATTTTGTCCAGCGTTGAAAGGCCTTCCAGCGTGGTGGTGATACAGATCGTTGTTAGGAAACTAAAGCTTGTGGATAAGTTAATTTTAAATTCTCTTTTTACAATTTTAAATATTTTAGCCTTCTTGTTTGTTTTTACAAATGTTTTCTTGTTACATAGTTCTTTGATAATATTTTGATTTCATTTTTTTTTTTTTTTGTCCCTAGCGCACACTCAACAATTGTAATTTTAATTTTTGTTATTTAATTTACAAATTTAATTTGCACTCTTGTATTTTTTTCTATTTTAAACAATTTTACACAAGAATTAAAAACACAAGCTAGTTCCTTGATCTGTGGCAGCGTAAATTGTTGAAAGCAGCCGTAGATGATGATGGAAGAAAATGTATCCAACGGTGCAAATCCAAATGAAGAGAATGAATATTCCTGTCCAAACGGAGACTGCGCATGCAACTGCAGCAGAATGCTCCACAGCAAAATAAGGCACGGCAAGGCTGCGTAAATGTTGCGCAATGCCGTGCAAACGTCATGCAGCGCCGTTGAACTGAAGCAACACGATGCTACGTAAGCAGCACTGCCCTGAGCACTTTGATGGGCAGACAAAATTGTTGCACCAGATTGACAGGGCAGTGGATCAGCACAGTGCGTTCCACACAAGACCCGCAGGGCAGTGGTAGAGCGGACTATATACCGCAGGGCGATACAAAACGCTTTTACCAACTGCTTGGACAGGGATCTCGTAATGGAAGAACTGTAAAGAATGGAACTGAATTGCATAATAGTTCTTAAGACAAGCAAGGTGGATTTTTTTTACCTTTCTCTTAATTTCTTTAGGCAGAGTTTGGGCTTTGGGTGCCAAATGCCGTTCCTTACTACTGCCAGCCAAAGGTCGATAGTTTGGGGTGCACTCCTTCGAAACCTCCAATAATCGCTTGCGATGTCACTTCGGAATTTTTAATTTTTTTCACTGGAACAAACGTACTTCAGTACGTTTTAAAATTTTTTCTTATAACCAACAAAAGATCCGCTGCAACCGCGTGTGGACCTTATATAGTGAAAAATTCCAGCCATCGCTAGCTTTTTGGAAGGTATTCGGAGTTGGCGAAGTTAACTGTGATCGCACTCCAGCTGATGAGTGAAAGCTTTAATTACTTTTACCGCAGCCTCGAAGTAGACACAATTAGATAGGCAGGTAGAAAGATAACATTTGCACTGCTTGCAAGGTCATCTTAATACTTATCATAAAATTTGCACTGCTTTCTAAGATAAGCTTAGAAGTATGCTCTGATAAGAACAGGTGTTATCACAACTGCATTTAGTGTACTAATTTTAGCACAGAGAAGGTCTTATCAGCGTTGCACTGCTTTACCTTTGGCTACAAGAAAGCCGAAGGTATTATTTTTGCTATTTTACAATAAACTAATAATGGAACGCATTGCAAAGCGCGGGCCATTACACCACCCGATAATATTCCTTCTTCAGATGTAATATTAGCGGGAATTAGCTGCGTATATCCTTAGCATGAAACGTACCAATTTCTTTCCCTTGTAAACTCTCAAGCTTATAATAACAATTTCCTAGCTTGGTTCGAATGCGACACTTTACAAATTGAGGACCTAGTTTGGCATTAAAATTTTGCGAGAATTTGCTTTGCGCAAAGCTACGACAATAGACTTCCTGTCCTTCTTTGAAAGAGACCGGCTTCGCTCGCAGATTATACTGAGCTACGTTGCGGTCATATGCGCGACGGATATTTGCCTGTATGTCTTTTCGTAACAATGCTAAATTATCTGATCTGGATATGGGTACGGTTGGCTCCTCAAGCAGCGACAATTCTTTTAGCAGCTTGTAGTCGGATCCGTGAGTAATCATATCTAGCCCAAACAATGCCCGATAAGGAGAACATCCTAGAGATTGATGTAGTGTCGATCTCAGAGAGCATGAAATACTAGTGAGATGCATATCCCATTCACGTTGATCATGTTTTAAATATGATCGCACAGCAGCCAATAGAGAGCGATTCACACGCTCTGCGGCATTACTCTGCGGGGAGTACAGGGCTGTATAAACATGAGTAATCCCTAGCTCTGTCAAAAACGCGTTGAATTCTGCAGCTTTGAACTGGCTACCATTATCGCTAATAATTGTCTCGGGTACTCCAAAGCAGTGAAATATGTGCTTTAGCAAGAATTCCTGTATGGCCAACGAGGTACATTTTTTTAGCGGCTGTAGCCAATGAAATTTGCTAAAATGATCTAGCACGATTAATATGCCCACATGACCTTGTTTACTTCTAGGATATGGTCCTAGAAGATCGATATATATGCGTTGAAAGGGGCGACAAGAGGGTACATGGGCTCCCATAGGTGGACGAAGACTATAGTTCGGTGATTTGCTTTGCTTGCATACATCACACGCACGTATATAGTCTCGTACATCCTTGGATAGTCCAGGCCAAAACAGATGACGTCGTAACTTCTCAATTGTCTTTTGCATGCCCGCATGAGCAGAAGTAAGACTGTCATGAGCTTGTTGCAGAGTCTCTGCACGCAGACTCTCTGGAACCCAGAGTTTCCATGAAAGTTTTTCTTGCGCCTCGTCTCCTTCGGCATGTTCGGTTCGACAGTATAAATAATGATCTACTAGCTTTATATCGGGGAATTTTAACTGGTTTTTGCTATAGTGTTCTTTTAATTTTACATATGCCTCCTCTTCGAAGGCTGGTGATTGGAGATCAATCACTGGACTCATGTCTAGAGCTGCAATTTCAGCTTCGGGGAGCCTAGACAAAGCATCTGGAACGATGTGATCTTTGCCTTTCCTATGTGAGACGGAAAAATTTAAATTGTTGTAGACGGAAAATCCAACGTGCCAGTCTACCAGAAACATTTTGTTGGCGCATGAGCCAAAGGAGACTGGAATGATCCGTCACAACTTCGAATTCTTGCAACTCTAAATAGCAACGAAATTTTTCAATCGCTAATATAACAGCTAGACACTCTCGTTCAGTCACGCTGTAATTTCTCTGAGCTCGACTTAGCTTTTTCGACATAAACGCAATAGGCCGTTCGGATTGGTCATCTGACAGCTGCACTAGCACGGCCCCAATGCCAAAGTCACTTGCATCGCAATGGAGATAAAACTTTTTACTAAAATCGGGATTGATAAGGATCGGAGCCGAGGTCAACACTTGTTTTAGTTTGTCCATGGCCACTTGAGCATCCGTCGTCCATTCAAACTTCTTCTTCTTGGATAACAAGTCCGTAATCGGACACGTCAAATCCGAAAAACTGGGGGAAAAAAGGGGGGTCCCCCCCCCAACCCCTAAAAATTCTCTAATTTTTTTTAAATTCTTTGGCGGCGGCCAATTCACAATACAAGAAACTTTAGCGGGGTCCGTGCAGATGCCACCGCTACCAATAACGTAACCTAAATACGTTATGCTAGTTACACAGAATTGACTTTTAGCCAAGTTAAGGGTCAAATTCGCTTTTCGAAATTGTTCGGCTAGTCTTACTAAAATTGCTAGATGAGTTGCAAAATCTTCACCTAAGACACAACACACAGATCGTTCAAATAACCGAAGATTTTTTTTTTTTTTTTTTTTTTTTTTTTTTTTTTTTTTTTTTTTTTTTTTTTTTTTTTTTTTTTTTTTTTTTTTTTTTTTTTTTTTTTTTTTTTTTTTTTTTTTTTTTTTTTTTTTTTTTTTTTTTTTTTTTTTTTTTTTTTTTTTTTTTTTTTTTTTTTTTTTTTTTTTTTTTTTTTTTTTTTTTTTTTTTTTTTTTTTTTTTTTTTTTTTTTTTTTTTTTTTTTTTTTTTTTTTTTTTTTTTTTTTTTTTTTTTTTTTTTTTTTTTTTTTTTTTTTTTTTTTTTTTTTTTTTTTTTTTTTTTTTTTTTTTTTTTTTTTTTTTTTTTTTTTTTTTTTTTTTTTTTTTTTTTTTTTTTTTTTTTTTTTTTTTTTTTTTTTTTTTTTTTTTTTTTTTTTTTTTTTTTTTTTTTTTTTTTTTTTTTTTTTTTTTTTTTTTTTTTTTTTTTTTTTTTTTTTTTTTTTTTTTTTTTTTTTTTTTTTTTTTTTTTTTTTTTTTTTTTTTTTTTTTTTTTTTTTTTTTTTTTTTTTTTTTTTTTTTTTTTTTATTTTTTTTTTTTTTTTTTTTTTTTTTTTTTTTTTTTTTTTTTTTTTTTTTTTTTTTTTTTTTTTTTGTTTTTTTTTTTTTTTCCTTTTAGAGGGAAAATATTCACCTTTTTTGTTTACGGGCTCGAATCAGCTCCATGCTCATAAAATCGGAGCGGTAGTCTTGGTACTGTTGACGCAGGGATGCACACATATTGGTCCAGCCAATCTGGTCAACCTGTTTATGGTATCTCCAGTACCATTGTCGAGCTTTTCCCGTGAACAAAACGTGAATATGCCTGCACATTACTGAAAAATCACTGTCTAACGTTTCATTAGTAAGTGAGGTGACTCGATAAATGAACTCTTCTACTCCCAATCCTTCAACGGATCCATCAAAATGAACTCCCCATTTCTGCATTATGTCGACTGTTTGCCGAGACTGCACGGAAGAAACATTTGATGCGGGAGTTTCCCGTAGAACGGAAGTAACTGGAGGTTCATGTCGCTGAGGTTGTGCATTAATTGCCAAAGATGACATGACCCTTGTGACCGTTTGCTCAATCATTCCTTGTATAATATTGTAGTCAACAGGCTGGCTACGACGATTGTTTGTAGAACGAATGGGTCTGGTGGCTCGGGGTGGTCTTCCTCTGACAGGTCTCTCAGAAACGGCTTCACCTTGATTGGTGCTTTGGCTAGCGTCTAATGCAGACGAATTGGCTCCAATTGGATTCTCCAATGGAGGTTCTGGCTGTCGACTTGGATTTTGCTGCTCAGCCATTGCCATGGCTTTGGCCAGGTTTCTGGTGGTCATACCACGAGCAGGTGGCACAGCTTTAGAGTTCGAAGGAACTGGCTGAGATCTGGCTGGGGAACAATTGCCTATCACAACTCGAAGTTCCTCTCTATTTATTTCAACTCTGCATGTAAAACATTCCGAATTTTCGGTCAACCATGCATCTATACAACTCTTATGGAAAACATGTTTACATGAAAGTAAATAACAAGGATGGGTGTTATCCATAACCGTTGAACATAGTGCACAAAGATTGTCTGCTCGTGCCGATGAAGCATGAGGAGGGGTATTAACGACTGGCATTTTGTAAATACTTTACTTTTCATAAAAAAATATTTCTGGATTAGACGTATATTGGCAACAAAAGAAAACAATCGGGTAAATAACTATATCTTGCAGTATCCTAGTTTTTTTTTTATCTTTTTCTTTTTAATATTAATTAATTGATTTTCCGGGCTATTGATACTAAGCTAAAGATGGTGTTCGTTACGTTAATTTGACAGTTTAGGCTGCTGGTTAGCAAGCAAGGCCAAATAGCACTTAAACAAGTTCCAAACAACAGTCTAAATTGCACTAAAAATTCAAGTCATAATTTCCATCCATCAATATATATATGATAATGAAATAGTCTCGTCTGTTGCAGAAACTTGGAAAATACCATCCCTTAAATAATCGAGTACTGGCATCTGTGCTTAGCCGAATGCGCAATATTCTACAAAATTATTTTACGAAAACAATATTTCCATCTTCCTACAACTTTACTGAGTCTATTCATAATACAAAGAAAACGAGCATTTTTATTTTTATTTTTGACTAGAGAAATCATTTTCTACAACGAACATAGAATTTAATATGCTCTTATTTTTTCTGGCTATCAGTACTATTCACGGTCTCGTCTATTATTCTTATCTGAATAATACAGATTCGTAGACTTGATATAGATCTTCAACTCCTAGCATCATATAAGCGGTAATACGACTTTGTCAGTCGAAGTTACTTCACAGATATTATACTAAAATTGCCAAAACAAATTACTCAAAAATAATGTTGGGGTGCGTACAGTCATATCTTAATTCTCGCTTCTAAACTAACATACGTTTTATTTTTCAGTGTAGTTTAAATATATTCCTAAGTTACTTTACAAAAAAAAACTGTTTATTGCTCTAAGCAATGCTTTCACCTTTCAAAATTGCACGTGAGAGACAAGCAGTCAACCTTCTTGCAACATTTAGCATTCAAAACCAGCCTCTTGCTTGGTAACAAAAAGAATAATTAGAAGCAACAATTCAGTATGGAGATCAGATGTTTTTATCTCTATGTTAAACTAACCGCAGCTACACACGTTGAACACCGAAAGGTATTAAAAAGCGTTCAAACGAAGTTACAATTTATCATTTGGTTAGCTATACGTTGCCCCACATGTTGGGCGCCAAAAATTATGTAATGGTCGAAGTGCGAATCAAGAAGTAGAGTCGAACCACACAGGGTATCAATTTTAAACTTCAATTCGACTTTCGGATCAGGAATGATAGCGGACGGAATCCTCTTGTGCCGTAGCTCTTTGGCGTGGGGTGGGTTGTTGCCATATTCCGTCTCCACATCTACACAACTTTATTATTTAGGATTCCTAACAGAAACTAAAAAAAGAGACTTACTCCAAGAAATGCAAGAAGGGTGTAACTAACGAAACAAACTATTGTAGGTTCAAATAAATAAAAAAAATCGGATTGCAAGATATGACATTTGCGGGGTCAAAGGTGTTGTGCGACCTCGCTGTCTTTACCCACCCTACCATAATCTTCTAAAAAAAATTATTGTATCCGAAGATACCCTATATCCGTCCGACTATTAACTTAAGTTGCCATGTCTATCCAGAAAACAAATTAATTTAGCACATCATTATATTCATTTCTATATTCATGTTTTATTCCTATCGCAAAGGGTCAGAAAATTGTTTGACATACTGATCTTCATTAAAATTATCAATATAACGATTTCATAATTTACAAGAGTTTTCGTAACTTTTGGAAAGATATAATATTTCGATTTGGTTACGAATTTATGGATTTTGTTTCAAACACAAGGGTTGCATCTTATTATTATTTCTCATTCATTAAATCATTTCATTTTTTATATGTTTTTCAGAGTTTTGTTAAATTTAAAAAAAATTTGTGTTTCTTATATTTTTCTGCAAATTTGGTTGATTAAATGTTTTCTAGGTTAATTCAATTCTTTTCCAATTCAATGAGGCTTCCAATTTAAAATCTATATAGTTTAAGTTTACATTTAAATTTGCTTGAACACTTGATGTACTTTCTTTTGCTTAAACATTATTGGTTTTTTTTCTTTTTCGTTCATTGTGTGTATCAATGTGCAACTCTTTGTGTATTTAAATGTGTTTATAATATATAGGATTTGTTTCTTTTTGTTTTGTTTTGTTTTTACAGGATATAATTAATTGTTGAAAAGTGCGCTTAAGAAAGTGTAGGAATAATAGAAAGCTACTACACAATTAATGCTGGTTAAAAACAGCTTTTAACATTGTTTCGTTTTAGTGTTTGGTTTTCGTTTTCATTTTTTAAATTGTTTGATGATGTTTGTAATTACTTTTGTTTGGGTGATCAGCAGAGCATTTAAGAGAATGTAAAATTCACATAAATCACAAGCCTACGGACATGCACAATTGTTGTTGTTTACTCACAAGTTATTTTGTCTAGCGTTGAAAGGCCTTCCAGCGTGGTGGTGATACAGATCGTTGTTAGGAAACTAAAGCTTGTGGATAAGTTAATTTTAAATTCTCTTTTTACAATTTTAAATATTTTAGCCTTCTTGTTTGTTTTTACAAATGTTTTCTTGTTACATAGTTCTTTGATAATATTTTGATTTCATTTTTTTTTTTTTTTGTCCCTAGCGCACACTCAACAATTGTAATTTTAATTTTTGTTATTTAATTTACAAATTTAATTTGCACTCTTGTATTTTTTTCTATTTTAAACAATTTTACACAAGAATTAAAAACACAAGCTAGTTCCTTGATCTGTGGCAGCGTAAATTGTTGAAAGCAGCCGTAGATGATGATGGAAGAAAATGTATCCAACGGTGCAAATCCAAATGAAGAGAATGAATATTCCTGTCCAAACGGAGACTGCGCATGCAACTGCAGCAGAATGCTCCACAGCAAAATAAGGCACGGCAAGGCTGCGTAAATGTTGCGCAATGCCGTGCAAACGTCATGCAGCGCCGTTGAACTGAAGCAACACGATGCTACGTAAGCAGCACTGCCCTGAGCACTTTGATGGGCAGACAAAATTGTTGCACCAGATTGACAGGGCAGTGGATCAGCACAGTGCGTTCCACACAAGACCCGCAGGGCAGTGGTAGAGCGGACTATATACCGCAGGGCGATACAAAACGCTTTTACCAACTGCTTGGACAGGGATCTCGTAATGGAAGAACTGTAAAGAATGGAACTGAATTGCATAATAGTTCTTAAGACAAGCAAGGTGGATTTTTTTTACCTTTCTCTTAATTTCTTTAGGCAGAGTTTGGGCTTTGGGTGCCAAATGCCGTTCCTTACTACTGCCAGCCAAAGGTCGATAGTTTGGGGTGCACTCCTTCGAAACCTCCAATAATCCCTTGCGATGTCACTTCGGAATTTTAATTTTTTTTTCACTTGAACAAACGTACTTCAGTACGTTTTAAAATTTTTTCTTATAACCAACAAAAGATCCGCTGCAACCGCGTGTGGACCTTATATAGTGAAAAATTCCAGCCATCGCTAGCTTTTTGGAAGGTATTCGGAGTTGGCGAAGTTAACTGTGATCGCACTCCAGCTGATGAGTGAAAGCTTTAATTACTTTTACCGCAGCCTCGAAGTAGACACAATTAGATAGGCAGGTAGAAAGATAACATTTGCACTGCTTGCAAGGTCATCTTAATACTTATCATAAAATTTGCACTGCTTTCTAAGATAAGCTTAGAAGTATGCTCTGATAAGAACAGGTGTTATCACAACTGCATTTAGTGTACTAATTTTAGCACAGAGAAGGTCTTATCAGCGTTGCACTGCTTTACCTTTGGCTACAAGAAAGCCGAAGGTATTATTTTTGCTATTTTTTTCAATAAAAAAAAAATAAAAACCAGTCCAAAGAGGGGGGCTTTACCTAATTTGTTAAAAAAACGGAACACTTTTTTTTTTTTTATTATTTTTTATTTTTAATTTAAATTCCTTCTTCAAAAAAAAAATATTTTTAATTTTGATATATTTTATTCAGCTCCTTAGTAGTAAAAACTAGGATTACTTTTAACATTATAAAGCTACAAGTGCCCGACAAGGTCCAGCCAAATACTGCGCCACTGGCCCGCCAGCTCTGTTTGCATGGAAACCTTCCCTAGCGATGTCGGAATTTACATCTGCTCCTAGGACAATGGATATGGTGGACGGCTTGTGGAAGTTGTCGTCAGCCAGAACGAGGCCTTCAAAACGCTCCCTGACAACTGGATTGACGACTGAGTGGTGTACGGATTCTGAAAGGATGCTCATGCTTCAATATCGCATCCAATCGGAACCCATCAGAAGCCTTGGACCGGATGACTGCTTTACACTCCGCTTCCCGTCCAATATTTAGACTTGGTAAACGCATTGCAAACGCAAAGGATGCGTCGATCAGTGACACTGGTGCACACGGGTCAATTAGTGCGCGCGTCCCGTCCACAGCGTTTCGATCAGAATGATGGCTGTGGGTAGCAATTTGGGATTGCGGTGGTCCAGCAGCGTGGTCAGAGATGGCGATTGGATCTGGGTTGCCGATTGAATGGGAGTGGAGCGTCGACGGACTTTCTCATGGAAGTGAAGATGAGTATGATGGCTATGATGACAAATGCGACATTTGTCTCTACTTCTGCACGTCCCTTCCGAGTGTTCGTGAGCCAAACAATTGGCACAGTATTTGTTGATGAGGACAGCTCTCTGTCGTTTTTCGGCATTGAGTAGCAAAAACGATCTACATCTTCGCAGGGGGTGAATACCTCGGCAGACTCAGCATCGGAAGCAATTAGTTCCTCGACTGCGCTCGACACGTTTGTTAAAGCGCGGAGACATTTTTACAATGAAGGATGAGTTATGGCTGTATGAAAGAAGATAAAACGAAACGAAACAATAAAATAATTAGATGTGTTTGTATGAAAATTAATTTTCGTTTTTCGCACTTGGATCATTGAAAGATGAAAGGAGCTAATCTTGGAGTGGAAGAAGTATTAATTTGGTGATGGGGCGTTTGATGACGCCTCTAGAAGTGAGAAGTTCTACAACTCGGACTCGATCATCAGCTCCTGGATATGTTTGTTGAATGCGACCAAGACGCCATTCGTTAATAGGAAGATTGTCTTCTTTAACAACAACTAAATCGTTTACGTCAAAGTTTTTCTTTGGACTTTTCCATTTATTAGGCTTATGTAGTTCCTTTAAATATTCATGTTTCCAACGAACATAGAATTGTTGTTGGATTGGTTTGAGCCGTTGCCAGCGATTGATGATAGAAGATGACTTCTCGTTAATCTCAGGTTCGGCTATAGATAATAAAGGACCTCCAATGAGAAAATGGCCAGGAGTTAGGGCTAATGGATCCGTTGGATCTTCAGACATCGATGAAATTGGTCTCGAATTAAGGCATGCTTCAATTTTGGATAGTAGGGTAGCAAATTCTTCGAAAGTATATTTAGCAAAAGAAGTTGATTTATAGAATAAGGCCTTAAAACTTTTGACTCCTGCTTCCCAAAGTCCTCCCATATGAGGAGCGCCTGGGGGGTATAAAATGCCAAGTGAGAGGTTGATTAACAAATTTTGAAATTATATGATCCTTTGCAGCGTGGAGAAAGTCATCATTGAGAGCTCTCGCAGCGCCAACAAAATTCTTTCCGTTGTCGGAATGTACTTGCAATGGACAGCCTCGTCTGGATACAAAGCGAGTAAAAGCTGCAAGAAACGCATCGGTGGTCAGATCAGTAGTTGGTTCCAAATGGATGGCCTTGGTACAAAAACAGACGAATACGCAAACATATCCTTTGGAAATACGGCATGCACGACCAATGATGCTTTTTATTTCAAATGGCCCAGCAAAATCAATATCTGTATAGGTAAACGGTCTGGAAAAAGTGGTCCGATGAATGGGTAAATCACCCATAAGCTGAGATTGAATTCTCTTTTTGTGGATAGCGCAGACCTTACAGGAATTAATTATGCCCTTTACTAAATTCCGAAGTTTTGGAATCCAATATTTGGACCTTATAAGCCGAACAAGGAGTTGATTCCCTCCGTGAAGTGCAATGCGATGCGAGAAATGAACTAATAGCCTTGTAAGGTTGCTAGAATACGGTTGGAGAATTGGATGACGCTCATCATAATTCAAATCTGATGACTAGTGAATTCGACCACATGCTCTAAGGATTCCGTTGCTGTCAATAAAGGGATTCAGATTGAGTAAAGAACTGGATGGAGGAATAGGTTTCTGTCGAAGGAGACATTCGTACTCAATCGAGTAATGCAAGCGCTGAGTTCTTTTGGTAAGGTGTTGGAGAGAATTTTTTATTTCTACAGCACCCAATTGACTTGAAAAGGGTTGATGAGCTTTCTTAGACCTTGTACCAAAACGTAGTGCATAGGCTAAAACTCGCAATGCTCGCAATCGTTCCAGAAGATCGATATGTGAGGTCATATTAGTGACAATATGTGCTTTGATGGATCGTTGTTCCGGAATTATGTCCAACGGTGACTGATTTGAGATCCTCCATTGGTTTTTCTGTGTCCTTAGCCATTTTGGCCCATGACACCATAAGTCACTGGATATTAATTCTTGGGAGACCATGCCACGACTTGTCAAATCAGCAGGATTATCTTCAGATTGAACGTGATGCCATTGTGTAGGAGAATTAGATTGAACAATCTTTGACACTCGATTAGCCACGAAGGTTGTCCATGTACAGGGTGGCTTACTTAGCCAGGCCCGTACGATCGTCGAATCTGTCCAACAGAATAGTTCATATGATTCCAGAGGCAATTGAGGAAGGCAAGCTGCAATAAGTTCTGTAAGAAGTACAGCTCTACATAATTCAAGTCGGGGTAAGGATATTGTCTTCACAGGCGCAACACGCGACTTTGCTATAAGGAGATGGCATGAAATATCGTTCTTGTGTTTGATCCGAACGTAAATTGCTGCACCGTAAGCACGTTGAGAAGCATCACAAAACCCGTGCAATTGGATTTCTGTTTGTGGACTAAAACCTAACCATCGGGGAATCCGTATGCCACCGAGGTGATTATAGCTACGAAGGAAGTCACGCCATTTTTGGAGAAGATCGTTTGGCAGCATTATCCCAATGCAGATCCTGTAGCCACAGTTGCTGCATGAACATTTTGGCTTGCACAACAAAGGGTGAGAGCCACCCTGCTGGGTCGAAAAGTTTTGCAATATGGGCTAATACTTCCCGTTTTGTGTAAGTTGGTTGGTAAGCGATTGGAGGAATAACAAAATAAAACTCATCCGACGTTGCTTTCCATCGAATGCCCAGAGTTTTTGCCGTGCTGACTTCTTCAATGTCCAAAAAATCGCCATGTAGCAAATGACCGTTTGGAACTTGTTCTAGCACTGCTTTCTTGTTAGAGGTCCATTTGCGTAATGGGAAACCTGCTGAACTAAGCGCATTTTGAAGTTCAGAAATCTTTGAAATTGCAACTGCTTCAGAATGTGCACCTGCTAATATGTCATCGACATACATAGGATCGTATAATATCGGATGCTAAAGGACATTTATATTGGATATCGTTCGCCAGTTGTTGAAGAACACGGATTGCCAAAAATGGTGCGCAATTGACTCCGAAGGTTACAGTATGTAATTCATAATCACAAATTACACCTTCTTGATTACGGAACAGAATTCTTTGGATAGGGAGTGTAGATGGTGTACTTGGCATCTGCCGATAATTTTTGTTATCCATCGGCATTAAACACTTTTTCTGGACCACATAAGAGTTCCACAGGATACAAGGTATCGTTGAGACTAACCCCATTTGTCGATTTACTGGAAGCATTAAAAACAACGCGGACCTTTGTTGTAAAGCCTGTCTGGCTAGATGAGCATGATGAGGCAAAGAGAAATTAGGAGAGTGGTTGTTAGGAGTGACTTTGCGAATATGGTCTAAATCAATGTATTCTTGAATGATGGAATCGTACTCTTCTTTCAGGATTTTTATTAAGTCGTGATTCATTTTTTAAAAATTGTGACACTGCAATAGATCTGGAATGACCTATGTTAATATTCTGTGGATCTCGAAATGGCATGCTGATGCATCGATTTGCATTCGTGGTCGTGTAGGAGAGGATATATGAACGTGACACAGTTTCTGTGTAGGAGACGATACGTTATTAATGCCCGATATTTTTGCTTGGACTGATTGGAAAGGCAATTTGATCAAGTTAAAAAGTCTTTCTGAGATGAACGACCCTTCTGATCCTGAATCAATTAAAGCTCTGGCAGGATACATAATGACCTTGTGTTGGATGTTTAAAATGGCAGTTCCTAACAGTACTTCACGTTGGTGGTAGGAGTGGACTGTTTTGTTTGCGCAACATGTGCATTGGTTACTGTATTTGACCTTGGATTATTTGTAGAAGACTCGCTTCGATGTAGGAGACTGTTATGACGTCCTTTACACGTAAAACAGTTGTGAGAGCTGGGACAATCTGTCAGCTGATGCCCTCTGGTGAAGCAATTGAGACAAAGTTTTTTCTGTTTAATATATGCCTCTCTTTGAGACACTTTCATTTGTAGAAAATGAGGACATAAGCGGATCGGATGATTTTCATTAGAGCAAAGATCACATGTTCTGACCTTAGCATTGACTTTTGATTCGAAAGAATTTAATTTTGTCGATGTAGACTGACCTTTTGTTTGCTTTGGATGGGAGGATGTACAGGCGGAGGTTCTCACATCCTCGATTGCCTCTAACGTTCGATAACGTTCGCTAAGGAAAGTATTCATATCCTCCCAGGAGGTTATTTCAACCTTGTTAGCTAAGGACTGTTCCCATAATGATAAAGTCAGTTTGGGCAGTTTTGACGAACAGAGGTAAACTAACAAACAATCCCAATTTTTTGTGGATATCTTGGAATACTCTAATGCAATCAAACAATTTTGGATTGTGCTCTGGAGCTCTTTTAAGGCGGAACCAGACTCATGGTTAACAATGGATAGACTGAACAAAATTTTTAGTTGACTGTTGACCAGAAGACGTTTATTTTCGAAGCGTTCTTGTAGTGCATTCCAAGCGGAAGCGAAACCATCATTAGTGAGGGGGAACTTAGCTACAATGGAATTACCTTCTCCACTTGTCTTAGAGTTTAAGTGAAATAGTTTTTCTACTGGAGATAATCTTTGATTATTGACGTAGATAGCTGTGAACAAGTCACGGAAAGTCGGCCACTTTAGATAATCGCCTTTAAAGATCTCGGTATCACACGGTGGAAGGTTACAGCCACGAGGGGTAGGAGAAAAGACTGTTGATTGCGTAGACGTAGTATTTATGGATGATGCGCGTTCGACAAGTTCACCCAGTTGAGCCGCACATCGCTCATACACTGAGTAACAATAATCATATTTCGATTGCATGGTAATTCTGTCGTCTGGATTTGCACTTTCATCTGCCAGTGCATTTGAACAGCGTTCATATGCAGTTTCAACTTTTTCCCATAAGGATCGAACTTGTTCTAATCTAACCTTATGAGTATACAACGAGACATCAGAGGATGTAGTTATCTTTGATTCGAATTGACTTAGCTTATCAGTGACAGTAATGAATTCGCACAACCCCATTTTCTGGAGCAATGAAGTTTCTTTCGCTGCAGATCTTGTAATTGGTAGATTTTGGATTGTAGACTTAGGCACGCGAGTTGGCAAAGGTTTCGAGGTAGTGGGAGTGGAGGCTTTTCTCAATAGGCGTAGCAGCCTGTCACAGGAATTAAAGATGATAATTTAATTTTTGTTTTATTTTCTATAAGCGATCTTAGAAATGGTGTAAAATTAAAAAACAATATTAAAGAGTAAATGATATTACAAGTAGGATATGCTTTTTTAAATTTAAAAAAAGAAAAAAATAATATTATTTTTGAAATCGGATATACCCCATAAAAAACTTTTAAATCTTAAAGGGTATACGTTAGGTGAGGATATTATAAATCGGATAGACCTTCA
>JAEIGL010000104.1:0-57342 GCA_018903715.1 Zaprionus davidi | reverse complement strand
ATCAAAACTCATTTGAATAGGTACATTTTTTGATAAATACCTATCATAAATATTTGTAAGATTCTTTACTAAGCTATCTATAAATGCTGAACTGGCCCTCTCACTTGTTTCTAACTTAAAGCTACTTAACTCATTATCATATGCACACTTTATATAGTATGCATATGATATGGGTAAATGTAAATTAACATCTAACATTTTCTCACTCACACTATCATTCTTCGGTTGAAGAATGGCTTCGAAATCGGCGTAGACAGCGAATGGTACCTTAACTTCCTTCTGGTAGTTCTTATAACGAAGAACTGTATTTTTTCCAGAAGGTAGTTGGCACACCTTCTTACTGCATATCTCATGATGACGACTAGCTGCTGCCTCACTCGTAGAATAGTTCAAACAAATATTGCATAACCATTGTCTGCACTTGTGTCTTCCAGTCTGTGATGACACCAATCTATGAAGAAAACATATATATCAAATTAGTATATATGGTATATGGTAATTATAAGTACTAAAATACATATATAATTTTTTGTTTTTATGTGTGTACTTACCGTGAAAGATTTCGAATCCATGTGTAGTGAGCCATCTCATCGCTTTCCAGCAACAACATGTTGATGTGATGTTCTTTCACATCTTTAGGGTAGAAGATGGGGCCGATTATATTTCCCTTTTCGAGATCATATCCAAACACCGTTATGCTTATCAACGGGTTCATATCCATAAACTTATTGATATGTTTAGGATTTAGTGGGAACTCTAAACCTTCAAAGTTCAAAACAATATTGTTCACTTTGATTCTGTGTTCAGATATCCTTACATCATATGATGTACATCTTTCAGCATGTTGTTCATTTCCCTTTATCGCAGCAATCACTGTCCATTTGAAACAGTATTCGTCATTGTTTTTGACGTTTACTATTGCTTTTTTACTACTCAAACTCTTGGGTAGTGCGATAAAGGAGGATCCTCTGATGGGTTTATATTCATTAACATTCATTTCCAATCGGATAATGTGAGTCAATGCCCATCCACTATCCTTCTCTTGGAAATTTTCCATTCTCGAGATTATTTTCTCTGTATGCTCCTTATACAATTCTTGTATATCAGAATTGACAGTGAAGACTTCCATTTTTGATTGGAAAGACTTCACTTCCATACATTCAATCTCTTGTTTTATTAAAACATATTCGGCGAAAAGCTCAAAATTCACTTTTATAGAAGTGTGAGCTTCAAGCACACCGAAGAGATGTTGAAGGAGTGCCTCGCCTGCTTCCTGCAGAAAATCATTAGGCATTATCAAGCCTGCCTTAGTATTTGTGTAGAGGTACTGAAGAATTCTTCCATTGAATAAATCAATGTTTTTGCTAATCCTGTTATCAACAGGTTCAATAGCACGTCTCTTATGCTGCTCTGTACGAGTATGATGTGACCAACTTGTATTATTTTGAAGAGTCACATCACAGAGCGGACAATACTTTATATTATTCCTGCCTCCTCTAGTTAAACCCATTTCTTGTTGTTGCTGTTGTTGTTGTTGTTGTTGCTGATATTGTTGTTGCTGCTGTTGTTGTAGTTGTTGTTGTTGATGTTGTAGTAGTTGCTGTTGTTGTTGTTGCTGCTGTTGTTCCATGGCTGCAGCGATTTCATTTAAAGCCTTTGTGGTATATATTCCGTTTAAAGCCATTTTTTACACTTATAATGTTTTGATTTGTTTTCACTTTTTTTCTATTTTTTCGCTGATGTAGCAAACGCACTCTACTCAGTTTCGTGTACTTTTTTATACTAACAAAAATTTGGTCATATTGGCCCAACGAGCCATGCTAGAAGATGAGTATGCTATACCCAAATCAAATTTTACTTAAACTCTTTAACTGTTGTTGCTCTTTTTACTGTTGTTACCGTTTACCTGTTTAGATATAGCTGATTAGCTGTTTATATAGCTGATTAGCTGATTAGATATAGCTGATTAGCTGTTTATATATAGCTGATTAGCTGTTTTAGCACAGCTTGCAATGTTTTGTTTACAGGAGAATGCATAACAATGCACAAAAGCGACAATGCACACTTGTTCAGTTTCACACGCTCACCTCGCAACCTTTAATACCGCACACGCACACACACACCCTCGAACACATTAACTTGTTGAACTAGGGTATGCCAAACTGCCAAATATCAATAAGATATCTTGAGTCACACGCTTCTGTACACTAGCGCCTGAGTCACACGCTTCTGTACACTAGCGCCTGCGTACACACATTCACCCTCTAACACCTGCGCATGCAAACACGATCATACATGCTCAGTTTCCCACGCACACGCACACACAACCTCTAACACATTTACCCCGTGGCACGTGCGCATGCTCACACTATCAACCCATTAATTATCCCTATTACAAATAACCGATCAACATGTTTATTAGGATCCTTTATTACCTAATCCACAACACATTACCTTCATTTACACACCCTCTAGAACCCGCGCCCATATTACACTTGACCTTTTTACCTCAGTGATAGGGGACCACCTCACGTACATACCTTTTTATCCCTCATGCAGCTTTTTTACAGGAAACCACCTCACACCACTTTTTGCACCAGAACCCGCGCCCATTGTCCTAGAACCCTCGCCCATATTACACCTAACCTTTTTTACCCATCACCTGACCTTTTTATCCCTCACCTGACCTTTTTTACCTACGTAACAGGGGACCACCTCACGTACCTCTCCTTTTTTACCCCTCACCTGACCTTTTTACCCCTCACCAGACCTTTTTATCCCTCACGTACCTTTCTACCGGAAACCACCTCACTCCACTTTTTGCACCAGAACCCGCATTTATTATCTACTATTGTCACCAAGTGAACAAATCTTCGAGTTTGTCACTATTAAGAGTTTCAAAGAAAAGGGCAATAAAATATTAAAAAATATAAAAATAGCGCTATAAAACAAGGTGACTAAGATAGATAAAGATTATAAGGTTCAAATAGAAGCAATACTGTTTAAATATCATGACGATCCGTCAGAACGAGGCCACTCAGGAATTTCTAGAACCCTGAGGAAAATGAAAAACTTTTATTATTGGCCACAAATGACAAAGGCAATAAGTAAATATGTCAAGACATGTTTAAAATGCCAACAGGCTAAAACGTTGAAACATACGAAAATGCCAATGACAATAACTGAAACGCCAGCAACAGCATTTGATATTTGATAGATACCATTGGTCCACTTCCAAGATCAGAAGATGGAAATAAGTATGCTGTCACTATCATATGTGATTTAACTAAGTATTTGGTTACGGTACCCATACCAAACAAAAGTGCAAAATCAGTTGCTAAGGCTATATTTGAACATTTTATTCTCAAGTACGGTCCAATGAAAACAATCATTGCGGACATGGGAACGGAATACAAAAATCAAATCATAGACGATCCGTGCAAATATATAAATATAAAAAACATTACTTCAACAGCACACCATCACCAGACGTTAGGAACAATAGAACGAAGCCACAGAACATTTAACGAGTATGCTCGCTCGTACATTTCTGTTGACAAAACTGATTGGGATGTTTGGATACAATATTTTACTTATTGTTTCAACACAACACCATCAGTAGTTCATGAATATTGTCCATATGAACTAGTATTTGGAAGATTACCAAGACAGTTCACAGACTTTAATAAGATAGACAGAATAGATCCCATTTATAACATGGATGACTATTCTAAAGAAGTAAAGATTAGATTAGAGATAGCTTAGGAATATGTTAGAAAAGGCAAAAGCCGATAGAAAAGTAAGATATGATAGAAATACGGAAAATTTTGAATTAAAAATAGGAGATAAAGTTTTTTTAAATAATGAAACAGGGCATAAATTAGACAATAATTATTTAGGATCATATTTAGTTTCAGAGATAGGACTTAATAACAATATTACCATCGTAGGAAATAAAAATAAAAAACAGATAGTCCATAAAGATAGGTTAAAAATGTTCAATTCTTAATATATTTCATAAGGTTGGCCAACCACAACCATAACCATAAAAAACCATAAAATAATTAGTAAACAAAAAAAAACACAAAAAAAACTTTTTTTTGATTTATATGTAATGAAACACATTTATTCTAATCCAAAAAAAAAATAATTAATACGAAAATTGTTCAAATTTTAAGAATTTCTTTAATTTAAAAAAAAAAAAAAAACAAAAATCAAATATATTTGTAATCTTTAAAAAAAAAAAATAATA
This sequence comes from Zaprionus davidi, assembly GCA_018903715.1. NCBI lineage: Eukaryota > Metazoa > Arthropoda > Insecta > Diptera > Drosophilidae > Zaprionus > Zaprionus davidi. The sequence continues at coordinate 53,090 of JAEIGL010000104.1, read as the reverse complement.
AAAATAATACATATATAAGTAAATAAAATAACTACACTAAGTTTCGTTATTTTTCAAAAGGAGGGAGATGTAGTATGCGCACATGCCGTATATATGTATTATCCAAAGAATGCTATCAATCTGATATCAGCACAATTACATTGTTGCAGTGTTTATGCAAACAGCGACGTTCAAGTGCAAGTGTAACTTGATCACCCACTTATGAACCTCGCTGCCTAAATGCATGGTCAGCGTTCTCACGCTAGCCATGTATATCCTGCGCGCACACAACATACTCTCTCAATGTATGTACCACATACTATACTTTGTATACTTAGAATACATAGAATACATAAGAGCCTTGGCTGCTATGTCGCAGCGCTTGGCACCCGTTAACTTTAAGCTTAAGAATTATTGAATAAAGATCGCTCCTCGGGGACTGACGTCCCCGCTAACTTAAATCGTAAAGTGTTTTATTCTGGATCAAAACGAGATCCGCTTCACCATCACTAATATAAGCTCCTTCTAGAGCTTTTGTTAATTGGTCAACCTCTTGTGTGTAGAGGTTGGCTGTTTTGTTCTTTTGCTGCAGATTTAGCAGTTTTGCAGAGAATACCTCAACAGATTCTCCCTTAACTGTTCTCGAGAGTTTATCTTTTATTTCCTGTATTGTTCTTTCTGTGCTAATGAGACTCCTAGCATGACCTTTTAGTTTGGTCTTAATGACATTGACTGCTAAAGTCTCATGTTCTCCTTTTATCGAATCTAACAGGTTCAGAGCGTCTTTGCAACTCTGTAGGTTTTCGGCCTTGCCGTCGTACTCAAATAATAGAGACGAGGCTGTCTTTAGGAAATCTACTACTGATTGTGCCATCTTGTTCCCTATTTTACTTTCTGCTGGGTTACTATCTCTTTCCTCAGCAATTACGTCTAGTAATAGTTCAGCTGGGAAATTTAATGTTTTCGGAACTAGTACTTGTAACTTGTGCCTTTGTGACACATATGTATAATATGTTCTGTGTTAATCCCACGCCGATAGGTTGCCAATATCAATAAGATGCACTTTTTTATGTATATCATTACTTTATTTTCTTAATAAGAAGCAGGGGAGGTCCCGCTTCGTTCGAAAGTCGTTCGAAAGTCAAATGATATGATCTATGTATAAGTTAAGGCCCAACATGTCACAGCTCTGTAATAAGAGTATAAGAGCGCCACACGCGCAAGTAGCAGAGAACAACAAAAAGAGAACAACAAAAGAGCAATATTATCACACGCGCAAATGCCAGAACAACAACAATATCACAACCTGGAATTCGCCAGTCGATAACCGTGTGATCGGAAAAGTGCAACTTGTGCAGACAGCCACGTGAGCTGAGTTTGCACATGCCAACCAAGTCACCGTGGGATCGACAACGCACCATAGCCGGGCATGTGACACCAAGGCGTCAACGACCCGTGGGAAGTTACGCCGACAGGCCACCACACCACGAGCGCTAACCATGCACTTTCCAGTAAGCTACCGTGGGACCAATAAGCGCAAGACGAAACCCCGTCAGCAACTAATGCAGCCAGCACCGGCTGAGACCACGGAAAACACCAATAGCAGAGCGCCACATCGAAACTCCACAGAGAAGGATCATATTGCACCAACCGGCAACCAATGCCGGCCAACATAGATCAGCTACAGCGACAGCGACAGCGAACGCGACCAATGACATCGAGGGAACACCAAGAACCAGCAGAGCAGCAGCGGCGTCACAGCGACGCTTTAGGTTTGATGTAGTTTAGTTTTAGCAATTGTAAATTAGTCTTAATCTCAACTTGTTAATAAAAACATTATTTTTTATAATAAAAAATAATCTAAACTTTTAACTGGCGCCCGAGCAGGGACCTGGTAAAAGTTCGCGACGCGCAAAGAAATAAATATCCTCGTAAAAGTTTCGGGTCAAAAGCGGTAATCCTTGTGAACAGTAATAGTGATCCTTAAAAGTGCGAAACGATTAGGCATTGCAATCGCCCCTAAGAGTTCCACTGAAATCCTATCGAAACGCGAGTCCGCAAAGTATCCTTATAGCAATATAAAAGTGCACGATATCCAGGTATTGCAATAGCCCCTGTAGAAAAGTGTTACTAAGCTACAAGTGCGCGAATACATCCTTGTGAACGATCTGAAGTGCACGACAACTAGGTATCGCAATCGCCCCTAAATGTGCTACGGAAGTCTATAAAAATACAAGTGCGCAAAGATCACCCGAAACTAACAGTTCAAGTGCACGAAACTGGGTATTGCAATCGCCCCCACGGAAGTGCCGCAAAGAACAGAACTACGAGTGCGCAAGTGTCGGTGAATTGACACTCGAACAAAAACCAGGATTCCAATAATCGCCGTGAGCCCTCTAGTGTCCGTCCGGAGAGGCACGCGCATCTTCTAGGAGAAAGGTGTAGGGAAGGTACCCTAGTCACCCAAATCGCTGTCGCTGCAACGTGGGAAAAACGGGAAGCTGCCAACCTTACCAGCGCGAGAGCACGCCGAAATGTTACTACTGTAAGCTAATTTTTTAAGAAACATTATTCAGAAAAAAGCATTAATAATTAAAAGCAAAGTAAAGTAAACTCTAGGTTAAAAATATATTCGAATAAGATTTAAAAATTCTCTCTAAAACAATCAAAATCAATTAAATACTTAAGACTCAAAATCCTAATTAAAGCTCTATCAGCCCTTGAATTTCCCTGAAACAAACCTTTATACTTGAACTCCTTCCTCTTTCCCAAAAGCTCAAAATCCCTTTTATCCCTTTTTACCCCATAATATAAAAGAAAAATTTAGAAAAAATATTTAAAGCTCCCTTCACCCAACAACATGCCAGACGACGAACTGTTAGCCAAATTAGGAGCCCTTAGTGGTCCTTCAGCCTCTTCATCCTCTCCGGCTATGCAAGCCAGACTCGTTACCCAAAAAGATGTAGAAAAGGTAGTAAACGAACTGCTATGTAATAATTTAGGACAGATGGTCAAGGAAGTTCTAAATCCTAATAAGGATTTTGCCGGCTTACAAGACCAAAGCATTAGGCAAGAATTCCTAAACAAACTAGACGACTTAGACAAACTTCCGGACATAGTTCGCATCCTTAGAGATTTCTCAGGATCAAAAAGCGAATTCAACTCATGGAAAAAAGCGTAGAGAGAGTGTTAAAATTATATGAAAACCAGATCGGCTCCCCAAAATACTACGGGATCCTACTGGCTATTCGGAACAAAATAGTAGGAGAAGCAGACGCAGTTCTGGAATCATATAATACGCCCCTTGACTGGAAAGCAATTTCCAAATGCTTAACATCAAATTATGCAGACAGACGGGATCTAAAAACCTTAGAATATCAGCTGTATTCACGCTCACAAGGAAATCTATCAGTTCAGGAATTCTACCAAACCGTATACCGCCAACTTTCCTTGATCCTTAATCAGATAGGCAGCTTCGATGCTTCACAAGAAACTATCCAAAACCTAACAGCCCTTTATAGAGACAAGGCTCTAGACACATTCGTTAGGGGATTAAACGGCAATCTATCCCAACTTTTAGCCATCAAGGAACCATACGACCTAGGACACGCACTCCACCTGTGCAGTCTCCTAGAAAACCAAAAGACCAGAAATTTCCAGACCCCAAGGAATCCTATTTCGGGACGACAACCCCCACTGCCTCCGCGGCAAAATTTCCCCCAGGGAAGACCTGTAGCAGCCAGGCAACATTTCCAACCAAATCTATACTACCAACCAAACCCCCAGGTACCCTCACCGTTTCAAAGAAACCCTATACCGCGCTTCCAACAAACCCCAATGGTGGCACAATACTTCAACCCCCAGGGACAAAACGACCCACCACCACCACCTCGTCCGCAACCCAAGCCAGTACCAATGGAGGTAGATCCGTCAATTCGTTCACGCAATGTGAACTATATGAACAGGCCAAATTTCGAAGCAGCAGGGAAAAGACCATTAAGCATGGGGACAGTCCAAAATCCGAACAAGATGCAAAGGCAATTTAATATTCAGACAGAAACAGATGCAGAACTACAACTAAACGCGGACGCAGACGAACAAGCTTATTACGAGGCTGCACAAACCGCAGACCTCGACGAATTGCAGGGAGAAGCGACCTGGCAAGCGGACGATGACCCAAATGACATGATAGACACAGCGGAGCTACATTTTTTAGAGTAAACCGTTCCTCCTACGGTAAAACGCTAAAATTTTTGATAGACACCGGGTCCAACCAGAATTACATCCAGGCAGGACTTGTCAAAAACCCAAAACAAAATAAGAAACCATTTTTTGCTAATTCAGTAGGCGGAAATATTGAAATCACTCACCATACTATCTTGAATTTGTTTAACTTAAAAGACAAACCGCTGAAATTTTTTTTACTTTCCTCCTTGAAAACATTCCACGGCATATTAGGGAATGATACGTTAAAGAATATAGGAGCCATAGTAGATGTTAAAAACGACAGCTTGACCCTAGAAAACGGATACAGGATAAAAATTCATCAATTAACGGCTCAAGCCGTAAACTCAATAGGAGTACATTCAGACCACATGACAGAAACGCAAAAAGAAATATTAGGACAGCTTGTCAGACAGCATAGTAACTTATTCGCAGACCCGGACACTAAACTTACTTACACTACTGAGGTAGTCGGAGAGATAAGAACCACGTCAGATACCCCAGTGTACAGCAAACACTACCCATACCCAGCGTCTCTTAGAAAAGAGGTAGAAAGGCAGATAGAAGAAATGCTCATTGATGGCATTATTAGACCTTCACGGTCGCCGTACAACGCCCCAGTATGGGTCGTACCGAAAAAGTCCGGTCCGTCCGAACAGAAAAAATTCCGACTAGTAATTGATTATAGGAAAATCAATAAAGTCACCGTATCCGATAGGTATCCCATACCTGAAATAGGGGGAATAATAGCCCAGTTGGGAAAAAATAAATACTTTTCCGTGCTAGATTTAAAAAGTGGCTTCCATCAGATACGACTGAAGGAAACAGATATAGAAAAAACGGCATTTTCGGTGGACGGCGGTAAATATGAATTTACCAGATTACCTTTCGGCCTCAAAAACTCACCTTCCATTTTTCAAAGGGCACTCGACGACATACTTAGAGAACATAGGAATAAGATTTGTTATGTTTATATAGATGACATAATTGTTTTCAGCAAAACTGAAGCCGAACATGTCGAAAGCTTGGCAAAGGTGTTCACGACATTACAGAATGCAAATATGCGAGTCCAGATTGAGAAGTGCCACTTCTTTAAGACCGAAGTAGATTTTCTGGGTTTTACAATTTCCGCAGAGGGAGTAAAAACAAACCCATCGAAAATCGAGGCAATTACTAAATTTCCAATTCCAAAAACACTTAGAGAACTCCGCTCCTTTATAGGCATGACTAGTTACTACAGACGATTCATTAGAGACTACGCAAAAATAGCAAAACCACTAACCACACTCTTGAGAGGAGAATGTGGCCGTGTTTCAAAGCATACCTCAAATAAGACAGCGATAGAACTAGATAAAGAAGCACGCGAAGCCTATAATAAACTCAGAAACACTCTTATATCTAGAGATGTCATGCTGAGTTACCCAGACTTTGGCAAAGAGTTCCAACTTACAACAGATGCATCGGATTACGCGATAGGGGCAGTACTAGAACAAGACCATAGGCCCATAGCATTCATTTCACGCACGCTATCTAAAACTGAAGAAGCTTATGCTACCAATGAAAAAGAGATGTTAGCCATTGTTTGGGCCCTTAAAAGTCTAAGACATTATTTGTACGGATATTCGAAAGTTGTGATCTACACAGATCACCAACCCTTAACCTTTTCAAACAGTGCACAAAACAATAACCCAAAGTTAAAACGCTGGAGAGACTTTATGGGCGAATACAATCACGAACTAAGGTATAAGCCCGGCGTAGCCAATGTAGTCGCCGACGCATTATCCAGGTCACCCCCAAAACTATTAATAAATACAATTAGTTCATCCGCGACGGTTCATAGCGACGATAGCTCGTCACACAACCTTATTTACTCCGTAGAGACGCCCATTAATGTATTCAAAAACCAATTAATTATCTCGGTAGACAGCTCAGACCAGTACAGCTTCGAACTCCCATTCCCCTCCTTCCACAGACATATAATAAAAAAACCTAGCTTCACTGAAGAACAGTTAATACAAATCCTCAAACAAAGACTCAACCCAAGAATCCGTAACGGAATATTCACCTCTGAAAATATCATGGGAAAAATTCAAAACATCTACCCATCCCACTTCAGCTCATATAAGGTTAGATTCACCCAAAGCAAAGTTAAGGATGTGATCGCAGAAAATGAGCAGAACGAAATCATAGCTCTTGAACATAAAAGGGCTCACAGAAACACAAAAAGAAAACAAGGCCCAGATAATCAAGAATTACTTTTTCCCACAATTACAAAAGAAGGTAAACGCAATAGCAAAAAACTGTCTAACCTGTAGGGAATCCAAGTACGACAGACATCCCCCCAAAACAGAAATCCAAGCCACACCTATTCCGAAATACCCAGGAGAACTAATCCACATCGATATCTATATAACAGAAAGCAATAGCATCCTGACAGGTCTTGACAAATTTTCCAAATACGCACAGGTAAAAATTTTAAATTCTAGAGCGTCCGAAGACATTAGAGACCCATTAAGGGAGATGTTAATAGCATTTGGTATGCCGAGGTCGGTAGTAATGGATAACGAACGATCACTAAATTCTGCAGCCATTAAATTCATGATAGAAGATCAACTAGGTATTTCAATTTTTACAACACCTCCATACGCTTCCACAAGTAACGGACAAGTAGAACGCTTCCACTCGACTCTGACAGAAATTTTAAGATGCTTCAAGACAGAGGACGGAGACTCAACCTTCTCAGACCTGCTCTTCAAAGCAGTACAAGAGTATAACAACTCTATTCATTCAGTTACGAAGGAAAAACCGATCGATACATTCTTCAGAAGCAACATATTGGACAACCCAGAAGCAATCCAAGTAAAACGGCAGAAGATTAAAGATAGAATAGAAAAGAAACAGTTAACAGATCTAGATTACCATAACCAAAACAAAGAACAGCCAAGGAAATACGAACCAGGGAAAAAATTCACGTGAAAATAAACAAAAGACTGGGATCAAAATTGACGCCCCGGTATAGGGAAGAAATTGTCACGGAAGATAGGAACACAACAGTTAAAACTCAATCAGGGAAAATTGTCCACAAAAATAATATTCGAACATAATTTACAGATTCTTATTGCCAACATGTTTAGCGATGACGACAGTCCTCGATTACTCAAATTCACAACTCATCTCAATCGATACGGGACCGGCAGCCAAACAAGATGGAACATTCAAAATTATCCACCTCTTTAACTTAACCAAATATGATGACGTTTACAATTCCCTGGAAAAATCAATAGAATCCTTGCCCATATCCCACCCCTTACATCCATACCTCCTCTATGAGCTCAGGCAAGTAAAACAAGATCTCCAGAGGCTTAAGCCTTCAAAAAAAACCAAACGAGCGATCAATGCCATCGGCTCAGCGTGGAAGTGGCTCGCTGGCACGCCAGACCACCACGACCACGAAGTATTGCAGGGAAAGATCAATGGGCAGCTTGAAAATAACAACAAGCAAGTCATAATTAACAGATTAATCAATGAAAAAATAAACCAGATTGGTAATGTTACCAACACAATATTAAAAAATATCCAAAATTCCGAACAATTAAATAATGAAAAAGCAAATATTTTAAAGTATAAAATTCAACTAATTAAGGAGGAAATAACAAATGTACTTTACGCCATAACTTGGGCAAAATCAAATACAGTAAACTCATTTATTTTATCGGCAATAGAAATAGACGTAGTAGAACAACATTTAGAAAGAGAGAACAAATTATTTTACAATATTGAGGAACTACTAGAATTTGCCGAAATAAAATTAGCTTCAAACGGCCTAGACCTAATCTATATTATAAGTTTACCCACAATAAGCGAAGACTCTTGTAGGACAAAAGAAGTAAGAGCTATAAAAAAACATCAGACAATAGCCGATATAAAATTCCAACAGATTCTTGAATGTAACCGAGAGCTCTTCGCAATTAAAAATTCATGTCAAAAACATAATGATAAGACAATTTGTAACTTAGATAACATATCAGACCTAAGCAATAACACCTGCATTACAGCGCTATTAAAAATGAAAGAACCAGAATGCACCCTGATTAACAATCAGCACATCCCAGAGCACGAAGAGATACTCCCAGGTACTATATTTCTCAACGACTTTAGCGGCATCGTGACACTGGACGAAAAAGCGGTAAAGCTAAGAGGGTCATACATCATCCAGTACCAGAATTCCACGGTAAAGGTTGGGAAAGCCGTATACAAAGCGGAAGAAATCTTTGCAGCAGAACCAGAAGCCCCTCTTTTTCAAATAATAGGGGAACAAAATGAAGTCGACGAAGTTCTCTCGCTGCAGATGATAAAGGAGCTGAACATAAACAACACACGCAAACTGGAGAAACTGGGGGAATATGCCAAAATAGAGAGAGCACTCAGCTACACTCTATCGCCTATCCTACTACTGCTCATAGCGGGATTAATCATCTGGATATCAATTAGAAAACGGGAAACGGTTAACACCAACATGAACTCAGCCCCCGCCACGTTAAACAACGCAGCACCAGTCTTAGTGTATGTGGCGAGCGAGGACGCTCGCTCTTAAGGAGGGAAGAGTTAAGGCCCAACATGTCACAGCTCTGTAATAAGAGTATAAGAGCGCCACACGCGCAAGTAGCAGAGAACAACAAAAAGAGAACAACAAAAGAGCAATATTATCACACGCGCAAATGCCAGAACAACAACAATATCACAACCTGGAATTCGCCAGTCGATAACCGTGTGATCGGAAAAGTGCAACTTGTGCAGACAGCCACGTGAGCTGAGTTTGCACATGCCAACCAAGTCACCGTGGGATCGACAACGCACCATAGCCGGGCATGTGACACCAAGGCGTCAACGACCCGTGGGAAGTTACGCCGACAGGCCACCACACCACGAGCGCTAACCATGCACTTTCCAGTAAGCTACCGTGGGACCAATAAGCGCAAGACGAAACCCCGTCAGCAACTAATGCAGCCAGCACCGGCTGAGACCACGGAAAATACCAATAGCAGAGCGCCACATCGAAACTCCACAGAGAAGGATCATATTGCACCAACCGGCAACCAATGCCGGCCAACATAGATCAGCTACAGCGACAGCGACAGCGAACGCGACCAATGACATCGAGGGAACACCAAGAACCAGCAGAGCAGCAGCGGCGTCACAGCGACGCTTTAGGTTTGATGTAGTTTAGTTTTAGCAATTGTAAATTAGTCTTAATCTCAACTTGTTAATAAAAACATTATTTTTTTATAATAAAAAATAATCTAAACTTTTAACTTATATGGTATACAAAAGGTTTCTTAGCCTAAAGCTGGGAAGCAGCGCTGTCAGCATAACCTGCAGCGCAGCGAATCTTTTATACATATCTTATATATCTTAATAAAAAATAACCATTTAATACAAACGTATTTGGTTTAATTGACGCCCAATGTGCCTAAGTGTCTAAATAACGTAAAATCCGTAATAAAAAGATCTAGAAATCAAGGTCTCGTAATCGGGTTTTCTTTGAAAACACTTCGGACTCGCGCGCTGCACAACAACAGTGAACAGCAATACACACGCAAAAATATTGTAATGGTCGAAGTGCGAATCAAGAAGTAGAGTCGAACCACACAGGGTATCAATTTTAAACTTCAATTCGACTTTCGGATCAGGAATGATAGCGGACGGAATCCTCTTGTGCCGTAGCTCTTTGGCGTGGGGTGGGTTGTTGCCATATTCCGTCTCCACATCTACACAACTTTATTAATTAGGATTCCTAACAGAAACTAAAAAAAAAGACTTACTCCAAGAAATGCAAGAAGGGTGTAACTAACGAAACAAACTATTGTAGGTTCAAATAAATAAAAAAAAATCGGATTGCAAGATATGATATTTGCGGGGTCAAAGGTGTTGTGCGACCTCGCTGTCTTTACCCACCCTACCATAATCTTCTAAAAAAATTATTGTATCCGAAGATACCCTATATCCGTCCGACTATTAACTTAAGTTGCCATGTCTATCCAGAAAACAAATTAATTTAGCACATCATTATATTCATTTCTATATTCATGTTTTATTCCTATCGCAAAGGGTCAGAAAATTGTTTGACATACTGATCTTCATTAAAATTATCAATATAACGATTTCATAATTTACAAGAGTATTCGTAACTTTTGGAAAGATATAATATTTCGATTTGGTTACGAATTTATGGATTTTGTTTCAAACACAAGGGTTGCATCTTATTATTTTTTCTCATTCATTAAATCATTTCATTTTTTATATGTTTTTCAGAGTTTTGAGAAATTAAAAAAAATTTATGTTTCCTATATTTTTCTGCAAATTTGGTTGATTAAATGTTTTCTAGTTTAATTCAATTCATTTCCAATTCAATGAGGCTTCCAATTTAAAATCTATATAGTTTAAGTTTACATTTAAATTTGCTTGAACACTTGATGTACTTTCTTTTGCTTAAACATTATTGGTTTTTTTTTTTCGTTCATTGTATGTATCAATGTGCAACTCTTTGTGTATTTAAATGTGTTTATAATATATAGGATTTGTTTCTTTTTGTTTTGTTTTGTTTTTACAGGATATAATTAATTGTTGAAAAGTGCGCTTAAGAAAGTGTAGGAATAATAGAAAGCTACTACACAATTAATGCTGGTTAAAAACAGCTTTTAACATTGTTTCGTTTTAGTGTTGGGTTTTCGTTTTCATTTCGTAATTATTTTTGTTTGGGGTGATCAGAAGGATCAGCAGAGCATTTAAGAGAATGTAAAATTCACATAAATCACAAGCCTACGGACATGCACATTTGTTGTTGTTTACTCACAAGTTATTTTGTCCAGCGTTGAAAGGCCTTCCAGCGTGGTGGTGATACAGATCGTTGTTAGGAAAGTAAAGCTTGGTGATAAGTTAATTTTAAATTCTCTTTTTACAATTTTAAATATGTTAGCATTCTTGTTTGTTTTTACAAATGTTTTCTTGTTACATAGTTCTTTGATAATATTTTGATTTAATTTTTTTGTTTTTTTTTTGTCCCTAGCGCACACTCAACAATTGTAATTTTAATTTTTGTTATTTAATTTACAAATTTAATTTGCACTCTTGTATTTTTTTTCTATTTTAAACAATTTTACACAAGAATTAAAAACACAAGCTAGTTCCTTGATCTGTGGCAGCGTAAATTGTTGAAAGCAGCCGTAGATGATGATGGAAGAAAATGTATCCAACGGTGCAAGTCCAAATGCAGAGAATGAATATTCCTGTCCAAACGGAGACTGCGCATGCAACTGCAGGAGAATGCTCCACAGCAAAATAAGGCACGGCAAGGCTGCGTAAATGTTGCGCAATGCCATGCAAACGTCATACAGCGCCGTTGAACTGAAGCAACACTATGCTACGTAAGCAGCACTGCCCTGAGCACTTTGATGGGCAGACAAAATTGTTGCACCAGATTCACAGGGCAGTGGATCAGCACAGTGCGTTCCACACAAGACCCGCAGGGCAGTGGTAGAGCGGACTATATACCGCAGGGCGATACAAAACGCTTTTACCAACTGCTTGGACAGAGATCTCGTAATGGAAGAACTGTAAAGAATTGAACTGAATTGCATAATAGTTCTTAAGACAAGCAAGGTGGATTTTTTTTTTTACCTTTCTCTTAATTTCTTTAGGCAGAGTTTGGGCTTTGGGTGCCAAATGCCGTTCCTTACTACTGCCAGCCAAAGGTCGATAGTTTGGGGTGCCCTCCTTCGAAACCTCCAATAATCGCTTGCGATGTCACTTCGGAATTTTTATTTTTTTTCACGGGAACAAACGTACTTCAGTACGTTTTAAAATTTTTTCTTCTAACCAACAAAAGATCCGCTGCAACCGCGTGTGGACCTTATATAGTGAAAAATTCCAGCCATCACTAGCTTTTTGGAAGGTATTCGGAGTTGGCGAAGTTAACTGTGATCGCACTCCAGCTGATTAGTGAAAGCTTTAATCACTTTTACCACAGCCTCGAAGTAGACACAATTATATAGGCAGGTAGAAAGATAACATTTGCACTGCTTGCAAGGTCATCTTAATACTTATCATAAAATTTGCACTGCTTTCTAAGATAAGATTAGAAGTATGCTCTGATAAGAACAGGTGTTATCACAATTGCATTTAGTGTACTAATTTTAGCACAGAGAAGGTCTTATCAGCGTTGCACTGCTTTACCTTTGGCTACAAGAAAGCCGAAGGTATTATTTTTGCTATTTTACCATAAACTAATAATGGAACGCCTTGCAAAGCGCGGGCCATTACAATATCTAATACAAAAACAAAACAACGCTGCACAACAACAGTGAAAACCGCTGCATATCAACAGTAAACAGCTAAACCAACGACAGCCAGAGGATAAACAGATCAACCTGCTACCGTCTTCGCTGCATTTTTAATATACCAGTATACCAATATAACATGTAAGTGAGATCTCTATTTTCAATTTACCTCTTAACGTCAACCAGACATGTGTGCCATTTTTTGAAAAAAATACACATAATAAATAACGAAATAAAACAAATAAAAAAGAGTGATTGCAATTAAAAGTTCAGGTATAGCGATTTTTATTTACAAATTGTTTAAAAAAATGAAGAAGGAAAATTAAAGTCTTTCCTTAAAAGAAATTCTTTCTCATACAAATTATAAAATAAAACTCACAAACGTATCATTGTCCGATGTATGGAAACAGTAACGAAAACAACGACAGGACTTAATACAGAGCTATAAAGACATAAGAAATAATAGCCAACAAGGAGGTTACATTGACGGTACTGAGACCGACGAAGATATAGAATTAAAAAACTTAATAGACGGCTTTACAGACAAAGTAAAAATGGTTAACGATCAAGAATTTCAAAATCAACATCAGGACCTTCAACAAGAGGCAACACCAACACAGGAACAGGCGAAAACCTCAGGTACCATTAGTAATAAAGATGTAATTAGACTCATGGAAGCGGCCGTAAATAGCGCACTAGAGCATCAACAAAAAATATTTTCAGACAAGCTTAAAGAGGTCAAATAAAGAATGGGTATAACTTTGCATAAATACATTGTGACACTTTGTCATAGTAAACGTAAATATACAAATACCCAAAAGACCACCAATGACTACATAAGCATTCCAGCGTCCGAGTAATACGATCTAACGCTCATACATAAGCCGATCGCGGAGCGTGGGAATGCTGAGCATGCACTTTGCAGCTCAAGTGGTCAAGCTATACATAACATATGCATGCCTTCTGCATACATATGTATATGTATATATGTAATTAAGAATACATAGATATAAGCACCCAACAGAACACACTTTGAACAGTTGAATAAAGAACCTCATAAAGAGCAGAAGCTCTTCTCTTGTTATTTTAAAGTGTACTTTAGCAAAATACTAACATCTCCTAAATATCAAACATTACATGGCGACCGTGACAGTGTTCACGTGTGCATGAAGTTAACGATTATAATAAAAGCATGAAGTGTCCGTGGCCAAAAGAAATAAAATGAATAAATTCAAACATTACAAAAGCATGAAGTGTTCGTGGCCAAAGAAATAAAAACAATAAATTCAAACATTACATGGATAAATGCATTACATACATAGAAATGCAGAAAGGACAAATCTTCTTAAAAAGCTTTTGAACATAAATGGCAGAGGAGCCACAATTCTCGAAGGCAGTACCCACTAAGCAAAGGGACTTGCCAACTCTGGAAGAGGCCCTACAGGAGAATCCAGCTAATGGACCACGCCCACTCACGATAAATGAGTACAGGGCCAGGCAGCAGAAAAAACCGCAAAATAAACATAAAAGAAGCGGTCAAAGAATTAAGCTACTTCAGCAACGGCGACTGGTCAAGGACATGACCAAGTCGGCAAAAGACGAGGAATCCCGACAACGCTACATAGAGCGTCTTCAAGAAATAGAGGCTAAGCTTCGCAAAGGTGCGAAACAACGCAAACGGGCTGCATAAATGCCAATGCCCCAATTTGCCTAAACTTCAATCAGATGCATCCCGACAACGCTACAAAGAGCGTCTTCAAACACAGGAAATAAGTTTTGCAAAGGTGCGAAACAACGCAAACGGGCTGCATAAATGCCAATGCCCCAATTTGCTTTAGATTTAATTTCTACCCCAAGCCGAGGCGGGAAACCGCTGCTTGGAAAATACTAAAATCTGTTAGGCTTTTTCACTAACAATGTGGTTGGAGAATTTTTTTTTATTATTGTAAACGACTATGTGAGCCAACCACATATATTAACCATTAATATTTCCACGTCTCTGGCACTGAGTATACATATATACTCAGCTGCAAAATTTTATTTGAGTAAAATGACAACAATGAAAAAGTTCTTATTTTGACTAATATAAAAGAAAATATTAATTTCATTTTTTCGATTTTCAAGAAGAAAATATTTTTCCTTCCTTTAAGCTCCAAATAGAATATCTTATTTTTTTTTTTTCCTTTTTTAAAGATCCGTTTCAGTGATTCTAGTGAGGCAAAGGATAATACTGCCAATGTAGTAAATAATGTTAGAATAATTGATCACACAGACGATATAAATCCGTTGTGGATCCTACTATTGATAATAACAATAGTATTAGTCTTGCAATTCTTGCTTACTATTTATGTAAAACATAATAAAATCATTAAGAAAAGATACATGGGCAGGGCGAATCATTTAGATCAGATTTGAAGAAAAAGAAACAATGAATAACAAATTCCATTGCAAGAATGGAATGGAGAGAAATAGCGAAATGTATAGACGAATTTCGCTATAAGTTTGACAAATCTTATAAATGCATAAATAAAGATGCAGTAATAAAAGCAGAAACGTTGAAAAACCATACAGAGATAGTAGTAAGGGAATACAATAATATAGTTACCTTAGTAAACAAGTATACAAATAGATTCACAGCTGAGCACCTTAACAAATGTATACGCGTAATAAAATCCCTAAACACAAGATTAATTAATATCAGGAAAAGAAGACATATTCTAATTAACGTGCCAGAAAGTCTAAGTCAATTGGTGGACTTCGATACCGACCAGTTTAAAGGACTGGACGAATCTATTCAATCAAGTGACGCTGAATCCGATAGTGACATTGAAACACTAGAAGGAAGCGATCGAATTGAATATAAGCCAGAAACAATAACAATTTCTGAAATGGCACAGACATTGACAGAATTTATCAAGCTAGCCACATCTCTGATACCAGAGTTTGATGGTAGGCACGAAAATTTACAAAGTTTTATAGATGCTCCAGGTCTATTAGACACCTTAAAAGGCACGCATGAGACAACAGCGATAAGCATTATAAAAACTAAACTTAAAGGCCATGCAAGGAATCTTATAAGTAATGAGCAGACAATCGCTGCAATCATTACCCAACTGTCAAGTGCAGTAAAAGGAGAATCGGTAGAAGTTATATCTGCCAAACTTCTCAATCTGCAACAGAAACATAAAACGGCCAACCAATACACCCAAGAGGTGGAGAAACTGACAAAGGCCCTTGAAGGCGCCTATATCAGTGAAGGTCTCAGCCAATCCCTTGCAAATAAATACAGCACTACAACAGCTGTAAAAGCCATGACACAAAATTGCTCCATTGATAAGGTAAAACTTATCATGCAAGCAGGCACATTCACAAACATGAATGATGCCATTTCAAAATTTGTAAACAGTTGCACAGAGATAACAGGTCAAAGCAACACTGTACTGTTTTATCGAAGAGGTGCAAATAACAATAATAGAGGAGGCCGAGGTTATAATCGTGGTAGAAATAGCAACCACAACAATTACAACCGAGGCAGCAATTACAACAATAACAATAATCATAACTTTACCCGTGGAGGAAGAAGGGGCCAAAACCAAGGAAGAGGCCGAGGTAACTTCAACCAGGGCAACAATAACAACAATGTGAGAATGGCGCAAAACACGTCGGAAAACTCACAGAACCCTTTAGGAAACAATCAATAAATGCAAAGGTTCATTCCATCAATTACAGTCTTAATATATTCGTAACTTTTTATAATCATTCAACTGAAAATAAACTAACATTTCTCATAGATACTGGTGCAGATATCTCACTTTTAAAAATAAATTCTGATAACTTCAAAATTCAGGATGAAAAAATAATAAACATCCAAGGCATAGGCCAAGGTGTAATAAAGTCTCAAGGAACAACCTCAATAGTACTTCAATCAACAAAATATATTATTCCACATGAATTTCATTTGGTAGACTCAAATTTTTCAATACCATGTGATGGAATAATAGGCATTGATTTTGTAAAAAAATTCAATTGTCAGCTAGATTTCAAACCAAGTGAAGACTGGTTTATAATTAGACCCCAAAATTTAAATTATCCAATATATGTTACGATAACATATAGCCCTGGCAACAATACAGTTCTTCTGCCAACCAGATCACAAGTTATTCGGAAAATAGACATTAATAGCGTAAATGATTACATATTTGTTCCTAATCAGGAAATACATAATGGAATTTACGTTGCGAATACAATAGCAGCATCCAAACATGTATACATTCGACTTCTAAATACAACAAATTTCGACCAATTGGTCAAAGTAAACAAAATCCAATATGAAAATTTAAAAGATTATGACATTCATAACACCAATCCAGAAAATAGAAGCGAACAAGTACTTTCAAAACTAAAGAAAAATTTTCCAGAGCAATTTAAAAGTCAATTAACTGAATTATGCACAAAGTATAGTGATGTGTTCGGACTGGAAACCGAACCAATATCAACAAACAATTTCTATAAACAGACATTAAGACTTAAAGATGATGAACCCATTTATATAAAAAACTACAGAAGCCCGCATAGCCATGTTGAAGAAATCCAAAAACAAGTAGGGAAATTAATAAACGACAAAATCGTAGAACCGTCTGTATCCGAGTACAACAGCCCACTCTTGTTAGTTCCGAAAAAATCATTACCGAATTCAGAACAAAAGAAATGGCGATTAGTAATTGACTATCGTCAAATCAATAAAAAACTACTTTCTGATAAATTTCCACTCCCTAGAATTGATGACATCTTAGATCAACTAGGTCGAGCTAAATACTTTTCATGCCTTGACTTGATGTCAGGTTTCCATCAAATAGAACTTGAAGAAAACTCAAGAAACATAACATCTTTTTCAACGAGCAATGGCTCATATCGCTTCACGCGATTACCATTTGGTCTTAAAATAGCACCAAATTCATTTCAGAGAATGATGACTATATCATTCTCTGGTTTGGAACCTTCTCAGGCATTCCTTTATATGGATGACTTAATGGTGATAGGATGTTCCGAAAAACACATGATTAAAAACCTAAATGATGTTTTTAATGTGTGTAGGAAATATAACCTAAAATTGCATCCAGAAAAATGTTCGTTTTTCATGCATGAAGTGACATTCCTAGGTCACAAATGCACCGATAAAGGAGTATTGCCAGATGACAAGAAATTTGATGTCATCAAAAATTATCCTGTCCCTCTTGAGGCGGACAGCGCAAGACGATTTGTAGCATTCTGCAACTATTATCGTCGATTTATAAGAAACTTCGCCGATTATTCACGGCACATAACTAGATTATGTAAAAAGAATGTTCCTTTTGAATGGTCAAGCGAATGCCAAAACGCATTCGAATACCTTAAAGAAAAGCTTATGCACCCCACATTATTACAATATCCTGATTTTCGCAAAGAATTTTGCATTATAACAGATGCTAGTAAACAAGCTTGCGGAGCGGTTCTAACTCAGAACCGTGACGGGATTCAGCTCCCAATAGCTTATGCATCTCGTTCATTTACAAAAGGGGAAAGCAATAAGAGTACAACCGAACAAGAGCTAGCGGCAATTCATTGGGCAATTACCCATTTTAGACCATACATTTATGGCAAACATTTCACTATTAAAACGGACCACAGACCATTAACGTATCTATTTTCTATGACTAATCCCAGTTCTAAATTAACTCGCATGCGGCTAGAGCTTGAAGAATACGACTTCACAGTAGAATACCTAAAGGGAAAAGATAATTTCGTAGCAGACGCACTATCGCGTATAAATATAAAGGAACTAAAAGACATGCAAAATAAAGTCCTGAAAGTCACTACCAGGCAACAAAGTAGACAATATAAAAACTGAACAGTAACAAATAAGGAACTATTGCCTAAGCAAAGTATCCAAAATGTATCTAAGCCCAACGTATATGAAGTCATAACAAATGATGAAATACGAAAAGTAGTGACCTTGCGAATAACTGAATCTACTTGTTTACTAAAACGAGGAAATAAAGTTATTGCAAGAATTGATGTTGACGATTTATATACCAATGGAATTCTAGACTTAGGTCAGTTCTTCCAAAGGCTTGACTTGCAAGCCGGTATGCTAAAAATCAGCCAACTCAAATTGGCACCGAGCGAAAAAATCTTTGAATCCATTTCAATAGATTCTTTCAAACATATAGGCAACAAGAAATTAAAATCATTAAGAGTAGCGCTACTCCAGCCGGTGACCTTTATACAAACTGAAAAAGAGATACAATTAATACTGTCTACATTTCATGACGATCCAATTCAAGGAGGTCATACAGGCATTACAAGAACGCTAGCAAAAATAAAAAGACACTATTATTGGAAAAATATGACTCGTCATATAAAAGAGTACATACGTAGATGTCATAAATGCCAAATGTCGAAAACAACGACACATACAAAGACCCCAATGACTAACACAGTAACCCCAACAAATGCTTTCGATATAGTGATAGTGGATACCGTTGGTCCACTACCCAAATCAGAATATGGCAATGAATACATCGTCACACTAATATGTGATTTAACAAAGTATCTAGTAGCCATTCCAATTGAAAACAAAAGCGCAAATACTGTCGCGAAAGCTATATTCGAAAATTTTATACTAAAGTACGGTCCAGTGAAGACGTTCATTTCGGACATGGGTACCGAGTATAAAAACAAGGTAATTTTGGATATGTGTAAATATATGAAGATTGAAAATCTTAAATCAACCGCATATCATCACCAGACCTTAGGGACAATAGAACGAAGTCATAGAACATTCAATGAATATATTCGTTCATACATTTCTGCAGACAAAACTGATTGGGACGTTTGGATACAATATTTTACCTATTGTTTCAACACAACATCATCAGTCATGCACGAATACTGTCCATATGAACTAGTCTTTGGAAGATTACCAAGACAGTTCGTAGATTTTAATAAAACAGATAGAATAGAACCACTATACAATGTAGAAGATTACTCTAAGGAAATAAAATTTAGATTAGAAATAGCCTATAAAAGAGCTAGAATTATGTTAGACAAAGCTAAGTCTTATAGGAAACAACATTACGATAAGAAAACATCAGATTTTGAATTAAAAATAGGAGATAAAGTCACATTAAGAAACGAAGCAGGTCATAAGTTAGATCCAGTATATTTAGGTCCATATACCGTAGAAACCATAGAAGATAGAGATAACATTATAATTAGAGATAAAAAACAAAAGAAACAGAAAGTACATAAGGATAGGTTAAAAATATATAATCAATGAAACGTTTCATTTAAGAAAAGGTCTGATCAACCAAAAAAAAAAAAAAAAAAAAAAAAATATTCTTCTAAGAAAATTAAACATGAAACAAAACATAACGTAATATAATATAAAAAATATAAAAAAAAATATTTTTTTTTTGTCATTAAACACAAATGCATCGAGACAAACAATTTCTAAGTAAATAATAAGAAACAAATCAATACGATTTCAAAAAAAAAAGTATATTTTGTAACACAATATATTAACACTAAAACTTAATGACTACATGTATTACGTCATTTCTTTAAAAAGGGAGGTGTAGCATATCTACCCCACCTATCAAATAAAGAATGGGTATAACTTTGCATAAATACATTGTGACACTTTGTCATAGTAAACGTAAATATACAAATACCCAAAAGACCACCAATGACTACATAAGCATTCCAGCGTCCGAGTAATACGATCTAACGCTCATACATAAGCCGATCGCGGAGCGTGGGAATGCTGAGCATGCACTTTGCAGCTCAAGTGGTCAAGCTATACATAACATATGCATGCCTTCTGCATACATATGTATATGTATATATGTAATTAAGAATACATAGATATAAGCACCCAACAGAACACACTTTGAGCAGTTGAATAAAGAACCTCATAAAGAGCAGAAGCTCTTCTCTTGTTATTTTAAAGTGTACTTTAGCAAAATACTAACATCTCCTAAATATCAAACATTACAAAATCACGGCGGGACGCTTTGAACGCTTTTGTGATCGGGTTAAAAAAATCAGTCCGACAGTCCAAAAATTTGCCATCAGCATTGGCTGTGACTCAACGGACAGAGTCTTGCAATGAACGAGCCTGGTTCGTTGCAAGCTTTAATAAAAATTTTGATGAAAAATCTTACAATTCGGAAAACCGTCGCCAGGGTAATCGTTTTCATAACACCCCACAAGGTAAGAACCACAACAACTCCCAGGGTGTTTTCCAGAGAAACCAAAACAATAATGCACCGGGCACTAGTAACCAAGCTAAAGGCTCTCAATTTTCTAAAAACCAAGGACATAAAGGCCAAACGCAACAGAACAGTGAATCAAATAATCCTCGAAAAGGCTATACGCAAAACCTAGGTCCTGAACCAATGGACGTCGATCCCACATCACGTTCTAAATTCAGAGGCGAGCAGACAGCTCGCAGTCGTCAATGCTTGAACCATACGACTCAAGAGCAGTCAAATGACCAGGAGTATAGGGTAAAGTCATCCTATGAAGCAGCGGAAATCGAGGCAGATAACACGTCCGATTCCGAATCATGTAATTTTTTAGGGGAACGTCCCTGCTCCCGTACATAATTCGTACGATAGCGGGGCGGGAAATTAGGTTACTGTTGGATACAGGAGCCTCCAAAAATTACATAAAACCTTTATCAAAATTAAAACACTTCAAACCGGTGGAAACACCATTTGAAGTTACATCAATCCATGGTCACACAAAAATAGAACAAAAGTGTGTGGTATATACATATATTAAAACATAACAACAATTACATTGTAGCACTTTGCTGCAATATATAAGTTAGGAACCCTCTCTGAATATCTTCCCTCTTTCCCTACCTCGCCGCTTTTATATACGCTTCCCCCGTTATGCCACTCTACACCACACAGTGGTCATTCGCATACCTAAGAAAACGCTGACTTCGCCCCCCGCCTTGCCCACTAATTCCACGACGCATTCAACGGCCGCGCCGGCCACTATGTGTTACGTCCACAAGAGACACTTTGTTGCCGATCGCGCCCGCTGCAAAACTGCTGCGCCTGAAAATGACACTTTGTTATTATGAGCAGCGCAGCCGCCGGATGTTGGGTATTATAATAAAATTGTGCAAGTATTGTAACGTTGAACGAGAAGTGCTGCCGTGTATTTAATCGGGGATACCATTTCGAAGACGAGCAACATAAGCGCAGCCGCTGTGCCCATAGGCGAAGCCGAACAACACCGACAAGGAAATGATATACGCATTAACTAGGTGAGCTGTGCGGCTACGAGAGCCGTAGTGGATAGAGCGAGAAGTAGACTCGCTTAACTGGCGCCCGAGCAGTCAGAACTTCTGACTCCAGGCAATGGTTATTAACCTAACAATAACTATTAAAATAAAAAAATGAAAAAAAATCAATTAAAATAAGAGAATGTGAACCTACAATGAAAAAAACGAAAAAATCAATTAAAACAAGGAAAAGTGAACCACGAAATGTGGTAAAAAAAGTTAACGGCAAGTGACAATGTGACAGTGATGTGTTAGTGTACCATGAAGGTAAAAAAACGACCACCCGCCGCGGTGAGAATGCCGTTACAGCTTGTAGCGGGAACAACATTCTGCACGGGCGCAAAAGGTCGTGCATAACGAAACGAAAGACCACCCGCCGCAGCGTTAATGTTGTCTCCGTCCGGGAGCAGTCACATTTTACGCAGGCGCAAAGTGTCTCCCTTAAATACTAAATGAAAAAGACCTATGCAACAACACACTGCGGCGATTTGACTACAGCCCCTGTAGCCTATTCGCGAGTGCAAGTTCATAGTGTCAAACTAACACTTAAACTCCTTTGAAGAATACCAATAATAAAATAAATCGTGAACTGTGATTAAAGCGTGTGGTAATCTGCTGGATAGGCTGAGCGGTGCGGAGGCACCCGAAAAAGCTGCCCAGTGGATTGAGTGGCAACCGTACCTTAGTAGGCCAAGGCCAAAAAGGGAAAATACGGACCACCGTGCCCAGTGCTAGGTTTCACTTAACATAGAACTCGTCCGTCACTGCCGTAATACAATTAATTGATTAATAACAAAAAAATAACAAATACAAAGAAAAAAATACAAATAGGAATACAAATACAAGAAATACAAAAAAAACATTGCCTACTATAAAATTAAAAAGACTTTCTTTTGCTCCCTTCAGATACTAAGAAATACACAACACACACCAATCTACTCAACACACTCACACGAGGACAAACACAAATTGTCAAGAGTGAGTGAAACTACTTTCAACTATCTCTGTGCCTTTTAGTAAGAAATTTAAAAAAAAGAGCAAAAAACGTGAATACTTAAAGTTACTGTATTAAAGAAACAAACTCTGTAAAATCTTGGTTATCCGTTTATACCCTATCATTCATTGCGTTTTTTATTAAGAAATGGAGGAAATTAAGGAAACACTTAATGCGCTCCCTGCCCAGGTGACCGGGCTTAAAGACGATGTGAAAAAAATTAACAGTCGAATGAACACTTTTGAATCTGAAAACTTAGCTCGTAACCCGGTAGTTACTCCTCCGGCGCCCTTGGCCCGTGCACGTAACGAATTTGAACTGAAGGAAGTCTCCAAGCTTCCCGATTGCGTCAAAGAACTTCAAACGTTTGAAGGTCAGCCCGAGAGATATGTCTCGTGGGTCAATCGTGCGCAAGCGATCTTGGACGACTACGAAGTTATCAAAGGGAGACCTTTGTTCCGTGCCATAGTATGCCACGTTAGGCAAAAGATAAGAGGCGAAGCTGAAGAATCTCTCGACTCTTATGGGGTTCTGGATGACGACTGGCCAGAAATCAAAAGAGTTCTAGCGCTGCACTACGCGGATAATCGCGATGTGCGAACGTTAGAGTGTAGCATGAGCCAATATTCAAAATAATATCCAAACATAAACTCAAGTACAATAGTACATTCACTCTACATTTGAGTGCAAACACATTGTAGCAGTTTGTTGCAATGTTTATACAATCAGTTCGGCCCAAGTGCGAGTGTAATATGATCACCCACTTGAAGGCCTTACTGCAGAAGTGCATGGTAAGCATTCCCACGCTGACCATAAGTCACAAGCGCATGCTACGCTCTCTCTCTCTCTAGGCGGCCAGCGAGCCGCTATACATAAGTTAACATATAAGAAATATATAAGAACGCCGCTCCGCTGCCAGCATAACTGCAAGCGCTGCTCCGCGGCTTAGCTTAAGCAAAACCAATGTAGAAGTAAAAAGGATTATTCAATAAACTGATTCCAAACAGCACACTAGTGCTCACCCAAACAATTCCTGTTTCAATTGAAGTTAAAGAATTACATGGACTACGTGGGAATATCTTTACATGGCGACCGTGACAAAGTCACACGGATATAAAAACTGATGTACATCTGACTTTACATCTGACATCTGACTAGTGAGTGCAGCGAACAACAACAAAACTGGAAACTAACGAAAAATCAAACTGAGTGAGTATAATTGAGATATGGGTAAACACCGTGGTGGTGTTCATTTAAAAATAAATAAGCGTATAGCTCACCTCAAGTGGCTATTATTCGCCCAAGAAACACCACCACTATGGTCTACGGCTCAAAAGCTACAAGCTGAGCTAGACCACTTGCAAAAACTCAAGCAAGGAAGAAAAAACCCTCTAACTCACTCAGATAAAATTAAATATCAAATATCAATAATTAATACAAGTATACCAAAAACAAAGCCTCCACCACCAGCAGCAATCCCAAAGCTGCAATTATACTGCCCACAGGATTGCGGAGGGCCATTGTACTCAGCGTACTGCGAGTACACTTGCAAGCACTGTGCTCAAAAGGAAGCACCAACAACATCAAGCAAAGCAACAGCAACAACAGCAAGGAAATCAAAAACAACAACAGCAGCAGCAACATCAACTAAAAAATATACAGCAGCGGGGGAGTGTCAGCGTGCCAAAACAGGCGACGCCCAGCTGACACTGGACGGCTGAGGACCGGTAGCGCTACCCAGAGCGCCCAACAGCAAGCAGAATTAAAATATTTTTTTTTCATATATATAACATGCACTGCGTTGCATACTAGATAACAATCCTTTGCCCAATTAGAAGTATGGCCCGTAAAGCCGTACGACAAAATAGGCAGGAAAAAATAATTACTAAATTACAAATGTCACTAAATGAAAAGAAAAATATATTAACAGAAGTATTTAAGGTAATTGAATTTTAATGTCCATAGAGACAAATCAAATTTCAAAATTTAATATAGGAGAAATAAGCAAAACAGAAAAAATGGTGTTAGATAATAAACCAAAAGACTCTGCTGGTAGTTTTGTAAACAATGTAAACACCAATGATGATTTAAGTCTTATTGTTAGTAAATGCATTTGTCAAAATATACGCTCTGCATAACAAATGTATTAAAAAGAAATATTTAAGCAGAGCGAATGATTTGGATAAAGTACTCGTATAAAACGATTATGGTAAATAATAATAATAACACAAAGAAAAATTGTTCGTAAAATTGAAAAATACATACAAGTAAATGTAAGAAAATTGAATAAAAATATGAACAACAAAAATTGTATATATATATACACATATAAATAAAATATAAATAAAAAAAAAAAAAAGATGAAAAATGTTTAACGAAGCAGAGATATGAATAAATATAAATATATTAACAGAAAAATATTATCATAGAGAAGACATTTAAAGAAAAAAATAGTAATATGGATACATATGGATATGATTTCGACAACTCGGACGATGAGGAAAGATATTTAATAGACGTTTGCAACGATTTTGACAATATAAGACAGGCAGAAATAAATGTAATAAATTTCCCACCAGAGATAGTAGCCAGCCTAAATACAGAAACTTATAATAGAGGTCCCCAATCCAAATTCTAACAAAGTCTCAAAACACTTCGAATGAACTGGCCAGAGATAGCCGCGCATATAAGTTAAGCCACCCGACCCGGCTGCTGGCTGTCACCAAGCTGGGTGTCGCCAACAGCCCACGAAAACGCTGACAGTGCACTTCGCAGAGAGAGCTTCGCCCTGACGATCGGCGACTCTGTTGCATAGCGAGCACTGGGAGCGGAATTCGTCCGCACGAGGCGCTGACGCAGCGGAAAGCAGGAGAGAGACTGGTGGCCTTAGGGTAGCTTAAGTTTCATTCTTGTATTCAGATTTAATTTGAGTTCTGGCTAGAGCACATCGTGCCTAGCGATAATAAACAATTGATAATTAATCTCGTGTTTGCTATAATAAAAAGGCAAATAAATAATTGGCGCCCAACGGCAAAAACCCAAAGATAACAAAGTGCATAGTGACAGTGCAGTCAAACAGAGCAGCTACCGCATCCGGCAGCAGCGTACATTGCAAACATCATCGCACAGTGACAGTGCAGACGAAGAAGAGCAGCTACCACGCATCCAGAGGAGCCCATCGGCAGCAGCACTCTTAATAACACATAGAAAATATCATGTAAGTGAGTGTTTAATGTAACATGCTATGCGTTAAACAAGGCCCTTTACTTTGAAGATCATTGCATACCTTTTGCCATATTTGAATAAACATTTCATTGCATACTTTTGATCACAATCTAAAAATACTACATTGCATACTTTTGGTCACATATTAACAAATATTCTATTGCATACTTTTTGTCATATTTTAATAAATAATCCTTGCATACTTGTGTCGGGGGTCATAAAAGCGCTATTGCATAAATTTTGGCTGACACCGAGTTATTGCTTGACTCCATAGGCAGTCGACAAGTTGGCCGATGAGCGGCTGTGGCGGATATCGCGAACCAGTACACTTTGACAGTGACGATAGCATAGAGTTAGAGGTAGCACGAGCGGCCAACTCAGTGACACCGCCGCCCAGTCATTTCAACATGAACGTAGATCAGTTTAGGGTAGCCATGGAAACTGTGCTTGCCACCGCATTGGCGGCACAAAGTGCACAGTTCCAAAGGCAAGAGGAGGCACTTCGAAGTGAATTCAAGGAACAACTAAATAGTTTGACTGGCCGCCTGAAAGCAACACACTTAGCCATACCTGAGGTAGAGGTGTACAAAGACGTTGAGGTAGTGGATGGTATCACATGTGACGAATAAGAAATGGGCACTCTACGGCAGGGTACCTTATCCATCTTAGAATACTATGACGAGGTGGAGAAAAAGCTCACCTTGTTGACTAACAAAGTAAATATGTCCTATGAGTCAGGTTTGGCTAAAGGAATGTGTGAGAAATTCCGGGCCGACGCCCTCAGAGTCTTCATCTCGGGCTTGAAAAGAAACCTCACGGACGTCTTGTTTGCGGCACACCCCCCCGACCTACCTTCTGTGCTAGCTCGAGCGCAAGAACTAGAAGCCAATCATGATAGGTACGCGTTCTCCGCGAGTTTTGCCAAAGGACAAGAGGAAAGGGCAAATAGGTCTGGGCAGCGCTCTCAAGGGCGTGAAAGTGGCCAGGACGGTCAGAAGGGTAATGGACAGATGAATCGGAACAAGAATCCGATCTACAAGCAGCAGGGGGGTCAGAAACAAACGCAGAACGAAATCAGTCAAGTAAGGCTGAAGGACGATAACCAGCCTGTACCAATGGAAGTTGATGCGTCAACCTCTAGATTCCGTCAGTCCACGGCATACCAAAAACCGCAGGGCTCGGGCAGGCAAAACAACTATAACGCAAATGGTGGAAAGCGTCCTGCCAACTCAGATAGAGTATCAGGACAGAGACGGCAAAGGGTGGACAACATTGCGACACAAGATGACAAGGCCCAAGCAGATTACAATAGCGCTGCTTGTGAAGCAGTAGCCGAGGCTGAAGACGCGGAAGAAGGTGGCTACGAGAGCGACTCGCTCAATTTTTTAGGGGGAGGTCCCTGCTACCATTCATATGGAGGAAAGTAGCAGGGGTACAGATGAAGTTCCTTATCGACACGGGAGCTGCTAAAAACTATATCAGGCCCACTAAGAACCTTATCGGCTTGGTCCCTGTCGAAAACCCATTCCCCGTTCACTCTATTCATGGTTCTAGCACCATCACACAAAAATGCATTTTGCCGATCTTCGGCAAGACCGCCCCATTTTTTCTATTAAATACCCTACCGACTTTTGACGGTATCATTGGTTTCGACATGCTAACGCAAGTCGGAGCTTCGTTGTGTCTAAAGGACAACGTTATCAAAGTGGGCATGGTATCTGAGAAAATTCAATACCATAAATGCCCTGATGTCAAACATACCAATGTAATTGACATCGATGCGCCACAAGCTGTCAGGTCGGCATTCTTAAAGATGTTAAAAAGTAGGAGCAAAGCATTTGCAGACCCTAACGAGTCGCTCCCCTTCAACACTTCGGTCACTGCAACCATTCGTACGGTTGACGATGATCCAATATATTCAAAGTTATACCCCTACCCATTGGGTGTAGCAGATTTTGTCGACTCCGAAATCAAATGCCTTCTTAAGGAGGGTATAATTCGGAAGTCCAGGTCCCCTTACAACAACCCCATTTGGGTTGTAGACAAAAAAGGGACAGACGAGATGGGA
Source organism: Zaprionus davidi (assembly GCA_018903715.1). Taxonomy (NCBI): domain Eukaryota; kingdom Metazoa; phylum Arthropoda; class Insecta; order Diptera; family Drosophilidae; genus Zaprionus; species Zaprionus davidi. Next base: position 24,924 of record JAEIGL010000104.1, on the reverse strand, counting down.
AATAGAAAGAAGCGCCTGGTAATGGACTTCAGAAAGCTTAACCAAAATACCATCGCCGACAAATACCCAAAGCCGAGCATATCAATTATCCTCGCCAATTTGGGCAACGGCTCTTATTTCACTACCCTTGACTTAAAGTCGGGTTATCACCAAATAACGTTGGCCGAGCAAGACAGGGAAAAGACATCCTTCTCAGTTAGCGGGGGGAAGTACGAATTCTGTCGCCTGCCGTTCGGGTTGAAGAATGCTGGAAGTATCTTCCAAAGAGCGATCGACGACGTCTTACGTGAACAGATTTGTTAATCATGTTACGTATACGTCGACGACGTCATAATTTTTTCCAAAACTGAGGCCGACCACATAAGACATGTGGACTGGGTACTTAAGAGTCTTCACGACGCCAACATGAAAGTGGCGCAGGAAAAATCCCATTTCTTTAAATCAAGCGTCGAGTACCTAGGGTTCATTGTAACAAAGGACGGAACAAGAACCGATCCCGAAAAAGTTAGAGCCCTTTAAGAATACGCTGAGCCAACGACCCTCTTCGATATAAGATCCTTCCTGGGGTTGGCCAGCTATTACAGGTGCTTCGTGAAAGACTTTGCAGCGATAGACATCCTAAAAGGGGAAAATGGAACGGTAAGCAAGTACAAATCAAAGAAAATTCCGATCGTCCTTAATGACACCCAAAGGCATGCCTTTGAAAAGTTGAGAAATATCCTCTCTTCCGAAGATGTTATGTTGGGTTATCCGGACTATAAAAAACCGTTTGACCTTACAACAGACGCATCTGCTTACGGCATCGGCGCAGTACTTTCTCAAGGGGTTCGTCCGATCACAATGATTTCAAGAACGCGTAAAGATTGTGAAAGAAATTATGCTACAAACGAGCGTGAACTCCTAGCAATCGTGTGGATGCTGGGGAAACTACGACACTACCTCTATGGAGTAAGGGATATAAATGTTTTCACGGATCACCAGCCTCTCACATTTGCGGTATCCGAAGCAAATCCTAACGCTAAAATCAAGTGCGTGCTTTCCAACGCATCGATGAGATTGGTGCCAAATTGTTGTACAAACCTGGGAAAGAGAACTATGTCGCCGATGCCTTGTCTCGTCAAAACGTAAACGCACTCGACAGCGTGGCAGCGCGTTCAGATGCGGCCACGGTTCATAGTGAAGCGTCGATGACATATACCATCGAGACGACAGATAAACCAGTTAACTGCTTCAGGAACCAGATTATTCTGGAAGAAGCACGTTTCCCATTAAAGCGCATTTTCGTGCTCTTCGGTGAGAAAACCCGCCACACAATCCAATTCTCAGAGAAGTGATCAAGTCCGTCATTAATCCAGGGGTAGTAAATGCAATATGTTGCAACTTCCCAACCCTAGCGTGCATTCAGGACGATCTGGTTAGGGCATTCCCCTCAACTAAATTCTGGCATTGTAAGAACATTGTTACAGACATTTTTAATGACAACGAGAGATAAGAAATTGTCATCGCGGAACATAATCGTGCGCATAGGGCTGCACAGGAGAATGTGAAGCACATCCTCGCCGATTATTACTTTCCCAAAATGTCTAAACTTGCGAATGAAACGGTCCAAGATTGTAGGATCTGCTCAAAAGCAAAATATGTCCGACACCCTACTAGACAAGAGTTGGGAGAAACCCCAATTCCCTCCTTCACTGGGGAAATGCTACATGTCGATATCTTCTCGACTGACAAGAAGTATTTCCTTACGTGCGTTGACAAGTTCTCAAAATTTGCCATAGTGCAACCAATACCATCCCGCACGATTGAGGACGTTAAGTTGCCCTTGATGCAACTTTTAAACGTCTTTCCACAAGCCAGGCAAATATACTGTGACAATGAGCCGTCACCTAATTCGGAGACAATACGATCGCTCTTGTTAAACAACTTTGGGGTCTATATCGCAAACGCCCCCCCCCTTGCATAGCGTCTCGAATGGCCAGGTTGAGAGATTCCATAGCACCTTGTTGGAAATCGCAAGGTGCGTGAAAATCCAAAAGGGAATCTCAAATACCGTAGACATCATACTCCATGCCACAGCAGAGTATAACAAGTCGGTTCATTCCGTCACGAACAAAAGACCAATTGATGTTCTCCATGCCTCGACTGCCGAACTTCAGCGGGAAATTAGGAACAAAGTTCAGAGGGCACAGGCCGTACAGAACAGCCGTGTCAACAAAAGTAGGTCGAATAGAGTATTTAGGGTGGGCGAGCCAGTCTTGGTCAAGACAAACAGGCGGCTTGGCAATAAATTAACCCCTTTATACTTAGAGGAAACGGTAGAGGCGGACTTGGGGACATCAGTCCTGATTAAAGGGAGGGTGGTCCACAAGGACAACCTCAGGTAGGGACATAGACCTAGTTCTTTAAATATTAAGCAAAAATTTGATAGTTGTGTAAAGATTAAGCTTTCTATTCTTTACCTTGTAGGATTCTTGTCTTGATGCTTCACCTCATATTTGCGACGTCAGCTCGCATTACCGACCACTCTCACGCTGAGTACATCTCAGTTACGGACGGGACAGTGCTAGTGTGGGACGAATGCGACGTCGTTAGACACACCTCCAACTTGACCGAGTATGTTCGCATTGTAGAGGAGACAGCCAGGTTGTCCGAATTGTTTCCACACATAATGATGAAAAAACTGTTGATGGCGGATACTCAGCACATTAAAGGCATGATATCCACTATTGCGGTACATCATAGGATGGCAAGGAGCCTAGATTTCTTGGGCACGGCTCTTAAAGTCGTTGCCGGTACTCCTGACGCCCATGATTTGGAATCAATAAGGTTGACTGAAGCCATGCTAGTGGAGTCAAACAATAGGCAGATAGTTGTAAATTCGAAAATTCAAGCCCAAATCAATAGCCCCACAGACACAGTAAACAAATTGCTCTCTAACTCAAAACAGTCAAATTTGGAAAATTTATTCGAAATTCTCTTAGCAAGGAATAGAATGTTAATAAGCGAAATTGAAAACCTCATGCTCACAATCACCCTGGCAAAAGCCGAAATTGTAAACCCGGCCATTTTAGACCACGCAGACCTAGAGTCCATGTTCAGTAAACAGCTCACAGGTACAACTATCGCTAATTTGTTAGAAATTTCCAAGATTAAGGTCCTTCAATCAATTAATGAATTACATTTTATAATAGAATATCCTAGAGTTAAGTTTATTTGCAAAAAGGTTACCATTTTCCCAGTAGCGCACAATGTAAGAATCCTCCAGCTTGCAGACAACATTGTGGCAGAGTGCGGGGGCCAAGTTTGGCCCGTTTTCAATTGTACAAAGACCACGACAACAACCTTCTGCAAAAAGGCTGCGAATCAAACATGCGTCAGCGGCCTGCACTCCGGAGGTACCGCGTACTGCCAAACGCAGCCAAGCTATTTAGAACCAGTCACAATCGTCGACGACGGGGTGATCATCATCAACGACCATCCCGCAACAGTGAGGTGTGACGACAATCTGGCGGTGAACGTCTCAGGGACGCAACTGGTAACGTTCGACAACTTCGCCATGATAAATGACACATCCTTCCGCGGTCGTAACAGCGCTCAGCGCAAACTCTGGGGGTAGCTTCTGTACCTCAACTCAACATTACCGGATACGACACCATCCTGAGCTTGCCCTTTCTTCACCAACTAAGCGTCAATAATCTAAGAACAATAAACGAAGTACGGGACAATGCACGGAATGATTTCAGCCCCATCATTGCCTTCGGTCTGGGATTGAGTGTCTGCACTATTGTTTGCGGACTCATCCTATTGAAGCACCATCTTCAAAAGAAGAGGAACGACTTCCAAGTGAACCAGCTGATGGACAATCTCGGCGGACCGAGGACGGTCACTCTTGAGGAGGGGAGTAGTTAAGCCACCCGACCCGGCTGCTGGCTGTCACCAAGCTGGGTGTCGCCAACAGCCCACGAAAACGCTGACAGTGCACTTCGCAGAGAGAGCTTCGCCCTGACGATCGGCGACTCTGTTGCATAGCGAGCACTGGGAGCGGAATTCGTCCGCACGAGGCGCTGACGCAGCGGAAAGCAGGAGAGAGACTGGTGGCCTTAGGGTAGCTTAAGTTTCATTCTTGTATTCAGATTTAATTTGAGTTCTGGCTAGAGCACATCGTGCCTAGCGATAATAAACAATTGATAATTAATCTCGTGTTTGCTATAATAAAAAGGCAAATAAATAATTTATACAGTATGCACGAGAAGAGTTCAACAAGTCTTACAAGTGTTTAAACAAAAGTGTTCCAATAACATTGGAAACCAAAATTAAACACATCGAATTCTTGTAAAATATTCCAACGACATTCGACTGTTATTCATTAAAAATAGTACAAGACTAACAGAACTACACTATACTCAAGCCAAAAACGAAACCAAAAGAGTGAGGGAAAGACTAATAGAAATATCAAATAAGCACAAATTGCTGATATTTTGTCCCCCTACATTAGAGAAACCAGCTAACTTTGACCCCACAGTACTAGCAGGCGAGCAACCGCCAACTTCAAAGGTGGAACCAGAAACTCAGAAAGAATCTAAATTAGAGGAACCAGCTAACTTTGACCCCACAGTACTAGCAGGCGAGCAACCGTCAAATTCAAAGGTGGAACCAGAAACTCAGAAAGAATCTAAATTAGAGGAACCAGCTAACTTTGACCCCACAGTACTAGCAGGCGAGCAACCACCAACTTCAAAGGTGGAACCAGAAACTCAGAAAGAATCTAAACAAGAATCACTCGAAATGACGGACGATTCAGCAGCCATTAGGGCTTACATAAGAGAAGTCTCTAGTGCCGTGCCAGAATTTGATGGACAAAAGATCCATCTCCAAAGATTCATAATGGCACTTAAATTGGTAGACTTGGCCAAGGGAACATATGAGCACATCGCAGTTCAAGTAATTAAGTCCAAAATAATTGGTACTACCTTGAACTCTGTGCAAAGCGAATCAACTATTCAGGCTATCATCCACAAACTGCAGGCAGTAATTGTCGGCGAGACATCACAGAATGTCAAGGCGAAACTGTCTACAGTCCAGCAAAAAGGTAAAACTGCAACGCAATTTACCGCTGAGGTTGATAAGATAAGAAAATTATTGGAAGCCTCTTACATAGACGAGGGTATTCCCACTGAACATGCCACTACTCTAAGCACTAGAGAGGCAATCGACACTATGATCAATCGTGCCGAGCACGAAAGCATTAAAACAGTGCTAGAGGCAGGAACTTGTACTACTATGGATGCAGCAATAAGCGCATATATAAGAACTAGTACAAGAGTTACCGGTGACATCAATAAAGTGATGTACTTTAGAGGTAACAGGCCAAACCGTGGATACGGTTATGGAAATAGAGGCGGAGGCCGAGGTAGAAGCTTCAATAACAATGGTTATAGAGGCAACTATAATAACGGTTACCAGAATAACGGTTATAATAACCGCAACAATGGAAACAATAACCGCTATAATGGCAATAATAGAGGCCGCAGTAACGGAAACAGAGGCCGTTACAACAACCAGAATAGGAACAACAATAACAATAACACTAACGTACGAGTAACCCAAGACAACTCGGGAAACTCACAACAGCCCTTAGGTACACAGCAATAGATAGTAAAAAGGTTCATTCTATTAATCTTAGTCTAAATATTATCGTAACATTCACAAATGTAGCTACAGGCAAGAAATTAGTATTTTTAATAGATACTGGTGCAGATATATCATTGTTAAAAGACAATTCTGATATTTTTAATGATATAAATATTAACAGTAAAATAAATATTGAAGGAATCAATCAAGGTCTAATACAATCTAAAGGACTAACATCCTTAGAAATACAAACAACTAAATATATAATCCCACACAATTTCCATATTGTAGATTCATGTTTTTCCATACCGAGTGATGGAATTTTAGGAATCGATTTTATTAAAAAATATAATTGTCAATTAGATTTCACACCTTCAAAAGATTTACTCATAATAAGACCAGATAATCTAAACTATCCTATATATGTACCCATAAATTACAGCTCTGGTAACAATACAATAGTGTTGCCAGCAAGATCCGAAGTTGTCCGAAAAATCGAGAAAAACACAAGATTAAATAAAAAGAATGTTCTATTTGAATGGACTAAAGAATGTCAAAATGCATTTGAATATCTTAAAGCTCAATTAATAAACCCTACTCTGTTACAATATCCAGATTTTACAAAAGAATTTTGTATAATCACTGATGCTAGTAAGCAAGCATGTGGTGCAGTACTAACACAAGCCCACAATGGAACTCAACTTCCGGTAGCTTACGCTTCGAGAGCATTTACCAAAGGAGAAAGTAACAAGAGTACGACAGAACAAGAGTTAACAGCTATCCATTGGGCAATCACAAAATTTAGACCATATATATATGGAACTCACTTTACAGTAAAAACAGACCATAGACCACTAACATTTTTGTTCTCAATGATAAACCCCAGTTCCAAATTAACACGTATGAGACTTGACTTAGAGGAATATGACTTTACAGTAGAGTACCTAAGAGGCAAAGATAATTTTATAGCAGATGCGTTGTCACGCATAACTATATCCGAACTTAAAGACATACAAAATAAAGTCCTGAAAGTCACTACCAGGTATCAAAGTAGACAAAATGCCTGCGCAGGAAAAGATCAAAAAGATCAAGTAGAAATGCCAAGGCAATCTACAGAAAAAGCTTCTCAGCCCAACGTATATGTAGTCATAACAAATGACGAAGTACGAAAAGTAGTGACATTACAATTAAAAAAAATGTTATGTTTCTTTAAACATGGAAATAAAATAATTGCAAGATATGATGTAGGTGATCTATATACTAATGGAGTTCTTGATTTAGATCAATTTTTCCAAAGGCTTGAAAAGCAAGCCGGTATTTATGAGATAACCCATCTAAAATTGGCACCGTGGGATAATATCTTTGAACAAATTATTAAAATTATTGAGAGTAGCGCTACTCAACCCGGTGGCCGTAATAAATAATGATAAAGAAAAAGAAGCTATATTGTCTACATTACATGATGATCCAATACAAGGAGGTCATACAGGCATTACAAAAACCTTGGCCAAGGTCAAACGACATTATTTCTGGAAAGGTATGTCTAAACAAATAAAAGACTACATCCAAAAATGCCCGAAATGCCAAAAAGCTAAAATAACCACACATACAAAGACCCCAATGACTATGACTGACACACCAGCACGAGCTTTCGATAGAGTAGTCGAGGACACAATTGGTCCGCTACCCAAGTCAGAAAATGGTAACGAGTATGCAGTTACACTCATTTGTGATTTAACAAAGTACCTCGTTGCCATTCCGATTCCAAACAAAAGCGCAACAACTGTCGCTAAAGCCATATTCGAATCCTATATTCTCAAGTACGGTCCAATGAAGACGTTCATAACGGACATGGGAACAGAATACAAGATTTCTATTATAACTGACTTGTGCAAATATCTTAAAATTAAGAATATTACTTCAACTGCACACCACCACCAGACCGTAGGAACAATAGAAAGAAGCCACAGAACATTCAATGAATATATACGATCCTACATATCAGTTGATAAAACTGACTGGGACGTATGGCTCCAATATTTTGTGTATTGTTTTAACACAACACCCTCTATGGCACATAATTATTGTCCATATGAGTTGGTATTTGGTAAGACCAGCAATCTACCAAACCATTTCATTAAGTTACATAGCATAGAACCCATATATAGTATAGATGATTACGCTAAGGAAAGTAAATATAGGTTAGAAGTAGCATATGCTCGAGCAAGAAAACTGCATGAAGCACATAAACAAAAAAATAAGGGGAACTACCACTTAAAAGTAAATATTATAAGGTTAGAAGTAGGAGATAAAGTTTTATTGAGAAACGAGGTAGGACATACATTAGACTTTAAATACACAGGGACCTATAAGATAGTAAACATAGGAGACAATGAAAATATAACAATAATAAATAATAAAAATAAGAAACAAATAGTTCATAAAGATAGGTTAAAGATCTTTCATCATTAAAAATATAATGAAAAAAAAAAAAAAAAACTAATTTTTAAAGAACACACATATAATATGTGAATATATATATAAAAATATATGAAGAAAAATAAAATTAAAAATTAAAAAAAAAAAAAAATATATATATTGAGATTAAATCCAAACTTTAAATACATTGCAATGTGTTTGCACTCAAATGTAGAGTGAATGTACTATTGTACTTGAGTTGCGAGTGTAATATGATCACCCACTTGAAGGCCTTACTGCAGAAGTGCATGGTAAGCATTCCCACGCTGACCATAAGTCACAAGCGCCTACTACGCTCTCTCTCTCTCTCTTGGCGGCCAGCGAGCCGCTATACATAAGTTAACATATAAGAAATATATAAGAACGCCGCTCCGCTGCCAGCATAACTGCAAGCGCTGCTCCGCGGCTTAGCTTAAGCAAAACCAATGTAGAAGTAAAAAGGATTATTCAATAAACTGATTCCAAACAGCACACTAGTGCTCACCCAAACAATTCGTGTTTCAATTGAAGTTAAAGAATTACATGGACTACGTGGGAATATCTTTACAAACTTGTCTTTGGCCGATCACCAAGACAGTTTATTGAATTTAATAATTCGAACAAAATCGACCCTATATATAACATTGAGGATTATTCAAAAGAGTTTAAGTTTAGACTAGAAGTTGCGCAAAATAGAGCTAGGACACTAATAGGAAAAGAAAAACAAAAAAGAAAGCTAGATTACGATAAAACAAATAGAGATGTAGAATTAAAGGTAGGCAGCCTAGTACTTTTAAAAAATGAAACAGGTCATAAGCTAGAGAATAAATATATAGGACCTTTTGAAGTAGTAAGCATAGAAGATAGAAATAACGTAAAAATTAAAAGTATGAAAAATAAAGAACAATTAGTTCATAAAAGTAGGCTTAAAGCAATTATTTCATAGTTACTTATACAAATTTTCTTAATTTTGTTAATATACAAATATACTTCATTCCATTTTTACAATATTATTACATGGCGACCGTGAGGCAGGAGCCTCAATCAAAATAAAACGTGATGTGAAGTGTTCAAAAAAAAAAAAAAAATTAAAACGATTTTAAAACAAAAAAAAAAATTAGTAAATGTTTGTGATCTCAAATGTATCAGCGATGAAATTAAGAAACAAAAAATCAAAAACGAAACGAATAAATGCAAAACTCTAAAGAGTACACAATGGAAACAACAAACATCAAAAAGTGACCTTCCAATCAACCAATCAACCAATCAACCAACAATGTCTAAGTTTTCTTCAAATTTCCGAATATGCATTTCTAGCGAGTACCAAATTTCGTTACATGTGCTTCTTTTTGATTTTTTTGGCACGAACTAAGAATGCATATTGCATCTTGTGGTTTTGTCTAATGTCTCACCATTTTCGATGACTGCGAGAGATGTTCAGTGGCTGAGTGGACTATGTCCCAGACTTTAACGCCTATGATATCGAGCGTGTTCGAGGTTCGATTGCTACTGCGATCAACATGTGAAATTATTTTGTATTTCATAATTTTTTTTAAATAAATTAAAAGCTCAAAGACATTAAAGAGGGGCGGCGGCGGTAGGCGATTTTTAAGTTTTAGTTACGCAATATATGTAATTAGAACTTAGTTTTCTTTCGTCGGTACACAACAGCAACTGCAAATCTAATTGTACATATGTATAGTATGTATATACAATCGTGCAATAATATATGTTGAAGTGGGACGCCAATACATACATGTGGATATGCAGACATGTATGTATGGGCGTTCCACTCGCACATTCATAACTTACAAGGGCTTATGATCTCTGTTATTTTCTAGCATTCTAATTGCAAGAGATCGAGAGCAAAACAAAATAGGAAACATCCAATTGGAATCTTACTGAACATGTAAAGTCATTACAGACAAAATAAAATAATTTAATTTGTTTGACTGTAACTATTCTTTTAGTTTATTAGAATAAAATAAATAAACAAAATAAAATAAGAAATAATTAATAAATAAATGAAAATTCGGACCCGCCTCAACCGGGAATTGAACACACCCACTCTCTCGCAGGCGTCCGCCACTCTAACCACTCGGCCATTGCCTCACTGCTCGACCTATCGGCAAAGTTGCATTGTGAACCAATTCTGTTACCATACAATGCAAATAAAAAGTTTAATAAAATGCTGTGTGTCTGACGCTAGATTTGAACTTCGGTATGCTTGCGTAAATTAGGTATGCTTAAGTATATATGTTCAAAGTGAGTTTTATTCGTATCATATCTCACTTATTTATAGTCCGATTTAAATGAAATTTTCACGTAACGCCCGCGGCAAGGTATTTGTCATGTAAGATATACAACTTTGGTTGTTGAGCTAATATGTGTCAAAATTTAAAAAAAACTTTGAGACACTGCAATATATACGTATGTTGTCACAAAATTTGATGATTCTAGCTCTTATAGTTTCTGAGATCCAGATGTTCATACAGACAGACAGACGGACAGACAGACATGGCTCAATCGACTTGGCTACTGATACTGATTCAGAATATATTGTAGTATGCGCACATGTCGTATATATGTATTATCCAAAGAATGCTATCAATCTGATATCTGCACTATTACATTGTTGCAGTGTTTATGCAAACAGCGACGTTCAAGTGCAAGTGTAACTTGATCACCCACTTATGAACCTCGCTACCTAAATGCATGGTCAGCGTTCTCACGCTAGCCATGTATATACTTGCGCGCACACAACATACTCTCTCAATGTATGTACCACATACTATACTTTGTATACTTAGAATACATAGAATACATAAGAGCCTTGGCTGCTTTGTCGCAGCGCTTGGCACCCGTTAACTTTAAGCTTAAGAATTATTGAATAAAGATCACTCCTCGGGGACTGACGTCCCCGCTAACTTTTAAATCGTAAAGTGTTTTATTCTGGATCAAAACGAGATCCGCTTCAATATATAGTTTATGGGGTCGGATGTGCCTCCTTCTGCCTGTTACGCACATTTCCGTTCCGACAAACACAATAGGCCATGAATTTTTTTAAAATCCATGGCCTAAAATGAATTTTTTTTAAATCCATGGCCTAAAAAAGCAACTGAAACAACTTAGGTTAGGAAACACGTGTGTCTGATCCATCTATTCAATGTTAAGTCATACTTCTTCTTGTTAAACAACCAGAACGGATATGACGGAATTGTTGGATTGGACTGCGAGCTACCTATACTCGCCTTCATTCAGCACGATTTAATCGTCGCTTTTCCCTCGACGACATTTAGACATTGTAAGAGCTTGGTCATTGATATAACAAACAGTACCGAACAAAGGGAAAGTATGACCACGGAACACAATAGAGCCCATAGAGCAGGACAGGAAAACGTAAAAAAACGTGACTACTTTTTTCCCAAAATGGGCCAGCTAGCGGCAGAAATCACCGCAAATTGCAGAACGTGTTACAATACAATCGTCACCCAGTGCAACAAACCATAGCGGAAACACCAATTCCCGGTTATACTGGGGAAATTATCCACATAGATATATTTTCAACTGATCAAAAGCATTTTCTAACTTGTATCGACAAGTTTTCAAAATTCGCTATAGTCCAACTAATCAATTCAAGAGCAATCGTAGATATCAAAACTCCGATACTACAACTAATATATCTGTTCCCTAAAATAAAAACAGTTTACTGCGACAATGAAAGGTCTATCAACTCACAAACCATACGAACCATCCTAGAAAATAGGTATGGTATACAGGTCTCAAATGCGCCCCCGTTGCACAGCACGTCTAATGGCCAAGTTGAGAGATTTCATAGCACCCTAGCGGAAATCGCACGGTGCATCAAGATAGATCAAAACATAACTGAGACGACCGACCTTATTCTATTCGCAACAATAGAATATAACAGAACTGTCCACTCGGTTACAAATAAAAAGCCTCATGAAATAGTTCACGCTATTCCACCAGATTTTGCGGGCACAATAAGAGACAAGATCAAAGAGGCTCAAGAGAAAACACTTAGGTACTCAAATGCACACAAAGACAATAAGCAGTACCAAGTAGGCGAAAAAGTCTGGTTAAAAGCCAACAGACGCCTGGGTACCAAATTAACGCCACTCTGCTCAGAAGAGGTCATTGAGGCTGATCTGGGCACGACAGTGCTTATTAAAGGGAGGGTGGTCCATAAGGACAACCTTCGGTAAGAGGGTGCCCAATTTAATTTTATATTTTTTATACATTTTTTTATATTATCACCTTTTTATACTTTAGTGACGCTTGTTACTCTCTTTATTTTATATTTTTCGCACTTAGGTTCGGAAACTTGCTACTCCCGTTAGTCCTACTGTCAACTCCCTCCTGGACCATAAAACTAAACGAATACTCACACGCTAACCACATACCAATAATGGACGGAGACATTACTTTATGGGACGAGTACGGTTACATGGGACATACTTGTACAACGAACGTTACATCGTACGAGACTTACGCGGACGAAACGAAACACGCGATGGACTTCTTCGTGAAGGAGCATATGAGACGGGTACTTGAAACGGACTTGGAACGAATAGAGACTCTTCTGGACACACTAAAGGTACGTCACCGACATGCCCGTAGTCTTAATTTCATAGGGACTGCTTTGAAAGCAATAGCGGGGACACCTGACTCTGACGATTGGGACCAGGTGAGGTGTAGACAGGGACAACTAACGGACTCGGTAAACGGACAGATAGAAATAAACGACAAAATACAATTGCAATTAAACACACTGACCTCATCCATGAATTCTATTTTAAAATCGGACAACTTAGACACAGAACATTTGTACGAGACGATTCAAGAAGTTGAAAATTTAATACTTGCAATCACCCTTTCCAAATTAAACGTAATAAGTCCAATAATCTTGAATGACGTTGAAGTAAAGGAGATTGAAAGTAAACATCCCACAAACGTTAGCGTGTCAGATATTTTAGAGGTAGCTAGCATAAAAACTTTTCAAAATCGAGACCTATTGTACTTTTTAATAAAATTTCCGAAGCCTTTGTTAACTTGTAGAAAAGTAAGAATATTCCCGGTACAGCATGAAAATAGAATCTTAGATTTCGAGGACGGTAGCACGGTCGCGCATTGCGGGACGGAAAACTTCGCCGTCAAGGATTGCAATGTATCAGCGGGCACCACCTTCTGCAGGAGATCGAAAGCGCCAACCGCCGCACAACAACTCATCTCTGGCATGGTCGCCCATTGCAACACCCAGCCTGGACACTTGGACCCAGTCACCATGATCGAAGAGGGAATGCTCATCACCAACCATGTAACGATAAATATCACCGACGAAAAGGGAATAAGCCGAGTAATATCAGGAACTTACCTGGTATCATATACCGAAAAAATTAAAATAAACGGCACCCTTTACGTCAACAATATCGGAACATCAAAGAAGAAAGCCGCAGTTTCAGCCATGGCTCAAGTAAACGTTCTGAGACATCTAAAGCGCCTTAGTCTGTCATCAATTCACGGAATGAGCGTTAAAAATCTGCAGCACATCAACCACCTTCAATCCCGACTGCCATCAGGCAACACCTGGATCTTTTGCTATGTCTCCTCCAGAGCCTCAATAACCCTGGTCATCATCTTTCTTATCTACCGTCTGAAAGCCAAACGTCAACAACCATCTAAGACCTTTGAATCCGGGGAAGACTTCATCTTAAGACAAGGAGGAGTTAACACGAGCAAGTCAGAGGGGTGCGACGACCCGCCGAAATGCCATCCAAGACCGGATGTGCCAACAATAACATCGACGACCCTGAGCCAGCCCAGTAACGCATTTCGCTTTAGCGAAAGCGATGTGCAAGGGTCAGCGTAATGCGAGGCGGGCATGTGCGCTCTGGGTGACAGTCGAAGGCATGGAACTCTAGACGGCACGAGGCGCTTACTAAGCGCTGCCTCCAACCGAAGACTTGGCGGCCTTAATAAATTTGATATGTATTCAGTTCGTAAGATACCAGAATTCAAAGCAGTTGGCTCTAATAAAAAAGAACCATTTCATACAAACGTATTTGGTTAACATACATATGTTAACCCCCTCAAGTGGCTGCTCGTATTACGCATACACTTGGGCCGGACTGTTTATGTACATATTGCAACAAAGTGCTACAATCTGATTGTATGTTATGATTACATTCGAGTACAGTGATTAATCGATATAAGTGCATTCTACAGTTCTCTCTTAATCGAGATATTATATCTTTTACTTGTGTCTGTTGTAACGAAGATAATTTCGTATTGTCTTCGCGCAGTTTCTTGATTTTAGATATTATATTTAGCCAATCCATCAAGTTAGAAACTGGGCGTTTAATCAAAAGATTTATTTAATTATATTTTATGTTATGTTTTAATATTTATTTCTGTGTTCTTAAGTAGCTTAAAGGGCATTTACTGTTGTGGTTGTTTTTTTTTTTTCAAATTAAATTTAGTTGTACTCATTACATTTGTGTGATTTAATTACTTTTTGAAGCTTTTGACATGACAGTTTTAGGGTTGCTTACTAGGGTTAATTTTTTTTGCTTTATTTATTGCCTTACAGTAATCAAACTCTGTCTAAGGCTGACTGCAGAGTGCGCGCAAGAAGCGAAGTGAAGCGATAATATGGGGCGAGAACTGCTCTCACTTTGACATCTTTCGAGCGATTGCACTTAAAAATGCATGCAGTGGTTTATCGCCCGTTCTCGCCCCATATTATCGCACTTCGGTTAGTATTTCAGTATCTTCGCACTGTATCTGTAGTTCTTTACGGTGATTCGTAACTATTCTGTATAATTCTGTTAACGTACATAGAGTGAAGTCTTTCGACGAGTGAGTTACCAGTCGACTGTTGGAATGAAGTTGTGTGTTGAAGTGTATCATACTGTGCAAGGAAATCGCTAAACAAGTTTCCGGAGAATTCTGCGCCTTGATTGAAGACCAATTTTTTGGGTATGCCGAAGTTGCTCATAAATTAGGACAGGGCGGCGATGACTTTTATGGAGTTTCTGTTATCAAGCGGGTATGCTTGTGCAAATTTTGAAAATTTGTCAATGATAGTCAGATTGTAAGTACCATTGTCGAAGTAAATATCTATGTGAATCACCTCTAAGGTTCCTGATGGTGCAGGTGGTGATTGCATAGCTGGTTAGGTTAGATTGTTCTTCTTAGTTTAAATGTTCTGTCTTGATATCAAGTTTTTGGCATGCAGTGTAAAAGTCCATAGTCTTGTAAAGGGGGTTCTTCTGCTACCAATGGTTCTTCTAGATAAAGGGTTTGATTGTAATTATTACATACTTCGAAATAGGCTATACCTGCGGTTGCAGTGTACAGTCCTCCTGTTATTGATAATTGGTTGTTCAAATCTGTGGCCTTATCTTGCTATTTGATGGTACAGTATGCAAAGTATCTACAGGGTTTGGTCGTGTCAAAATTGGAATTGCGGTTTTAGGTATTTCTGCAATGTTTATTTTTGCATTCAGAGTGGATAGCAGATCCATGCCTACAAGGCCGTTGAAGTGTGGGTGAAAATTGAAGAAAACAAACTTGTGATTTGTTAGCTCTTTGAATTGTTGGAATTTAATAGTGTCTGTGTATTCTGTTATTTGAAATGTATTAAGTACTGTATGAATGCCGATGCTTGAATCGAGTTTATTTTTGTTGTTTTCTGTAATGAGGGCTGGGTTTATAAATGAATAAGTAGACCCAGTGTCTATTAGGAATTTAACTGGTTGTGAGGGGGCGAAAGTTGGGGATAGCATTACGTAAGGTAATGATGTGCCGTGGGCTTTCCTAGTTAGGAATCCGACTAGTTTTCCGAGGCTCTTTGCGAAAAATTTGTGCCGTCATTTATATTGCATAAATTTGTATTTGTGTTAGTTTTGTTTCTGTACTGTTGTTGGTTAGCTGAGGCTGGTTTTCCGTAGTTGTGGGATGTGTTTTGGTAACTAGTCGATTGTCCCTTTTGTTGGTGCGAGGTGTTGCGACCGTTATTATTTGAATGGTTCTGTTCTTGTTGGTTGTTCTTGGGATATGGGCGTCCCTTGTCCGCTGAATTATCGCGGCGACGGCCCTCTGCCTGTCTGTTTGAATTTTGGAAGAAGAAACTTTGTTCCATTTGTCCGAATTCTTAAGCTTTTTCAATAGAGTTCGGGTTCCTAGTTCTGATAATTGTTCTTAATGGGTCTTTTAGTCCGATGATAAATGCGTTGAGGCATATATCGTCATAAAGGGCACGTTTGGTGCCAAGTGCATAGCCCGTGCTATCCATGTCTTTGGCTATAAGTTCGTTTCTCAATTTTATTATACTGAAAAATAATTTTCCCATTGTAAGGTCGTTTGGTAGGGTCTGTATTTCCCTAAGTACTATCGCTTCGGTTCTCTTGCTGGTATAAAGTCATTTGAGGTTAGTCTTGATGTCGTCCCAGTTCAATTTAGTGTCGCAAAGGGTCAGGGCCTCATCTGCCTTTCCTACGATTTTATTGCGGACGGCTCTTAGAAGTAACTGTCCATAGGGGGCCTTGTCTACTGATCTGATGAGGAACAGTAGTTCTTCAGCGCTAGTTATGAACTTGTCAAGGTTGCTAGAGTGACCTTCAAAAGTTGGAAGTTGTTCAACAAAAGCTAAAATATCGGTTGAGTTAAGACTGGTATTGATAATTGTCGAAGTGGCACTCAATGTCGGGCTTAAGAGGGCTGATGCGTTTCCTGAGTCCATGTTGTTGTTGTTGGTCTGTCCCTTCAATAAAGCTAACCTGTAGCTGTTGTGTGTCTTCTTCCTCTTCCTTGATTTCAGTAAGACTGCCCCCACTCCTAAGTCCAAGTCTTCTTTTAATTTGGCTACTAAGCTGAATTCCCTTTGACATGTAGGTGTTTTGTGTTGTGTAGTGTATTTACTAAACTTTAAAGTGTGGTAAGTGTCTTATTACTATAAGTGTTCTTAAGTTTATGTATCTGTGTTGTGTATATGCTTAGTGTACTAAGGTTTTAGCTTAAGTGATAAGGTGTAGTTGTGTAAATGTGGTTTTATGTATATATAGTGACATATTCATTCTCCATATGAATTATTTAAACCGATCTTTTGAAAAGCTTTACTCTTCAAAAGCCTCATCATAAAAGTTCTCTCAAGACACCAATCGTCAAACGATAGGAAGCTTAAGTCACTGATAAACAAATATGTAAAGCTCTATAGAACATTAAGGTTTGCTGGTCCACAAAAATAATTCTGTCAGTTAGTTTTGGAGTAACTCTGGTGTAATAAATAACAATAACTCTATCAAATAAAAAATTATAAAATAAAACGAGAGCAACAGTCGCGCAAAACGCGACAGTGGGATACCCTTCGACCCATGTTCCCGTGTAGTTTAATTTGTTAAATTCATACACATATGCATATGCACATGCTTTGAAATTAATCCCGACAGATGGCGCTCGCGCGTCGCGCTCGGCCGTCTCCCTTGTTAGCTGACAGAAGCACTTGGTTTTATGCTCATACTTTCTTAAATAACTTCTGTGATTATTGTACGATCGGATTGTAATTTGGAGACTACGTAGATATTTCATTCAGATTAGTATATGTTAAAGTCAGAAAGTTGTATCTTTCATACAGCGCTTACAAATTAAGTTCAAAAATTAAATTATTAATTTGTGGGGGCGGTGGGCGTGGCACCTAACATTTGAAATAAACTTGATCTGCCTTTAGTACACAGGAGTCTTCTTGCCAAATTTGGTAACTCTAGCTTTTATAATAGCTGATATCTGTGCGTACACACAGACACACAGACGGACAGACAGACAGACAGACAGACATGGCTCAATCGACTCGGCTTGTGATCCTTTGCAAAAAGTTAGTATACCCTTTTTTGACCATTTTCAATGGTCGAAGGGTATAAATATATTTTTTTTATTTTTGATTAACACCTAAATACTTAATTGGCGCAGCCGGTAGGATGACAGTTATTAATAAGGTATAAAATTAATCTTTAACTATCATCCGCAAAAGAACTCACGTGAATAAATAAATAAATAAATAAATAAGCTTCAGTGACATCAGTTGAAAGTGTAAACCCAACAAAACAAAAAACGTTCTAAAACAAAAATAATTAATCAAAAATGGCATTATCAAATGATAATCTATCCCAACTGCTACGACAAATACGTCAAGTGCCGCAGTTCTGTGGAGAGCCAAACAGCCTCAGTTCTTTATCAGACGAATTGAATATCTGCTCAACCTATACCCGACGGACGACCCTCTTCAGAAAGCCATCATATATGGAGCCATTGAACTACAGGTCATCGGAGATGCTGAGAAGGTCTCCCAACTCGGATTTCACAACGAATGGTCAACCCTAAAGGAAGCTCTGATCGTCAAATTTAAAACTCAAACTCCCCTGGAGGAACTTTTGTGACGTTTGTATTGCACGCCCTACAAAGGTAATTTACGACAATTTTGTGAACAATTAGAAGATAAGTCAACTATTATTATTAATAAGTTAGCCTTAGAAGGCAACCAAAATAACACATTAGTCTATTCACAAGCAATGGCAACTACAATAAAAAATACTATTCAACGCTCACTCCCTGATAGGATAGGATTAAGACAAATTGCCCAACAAGAAGGTCTTAACGAAGACCCAATTTCTAAAAAATCGGATTACTGTCCAAAACTTAATACAAACTCAGTAAACTTAAACATTAATACCCACACAAATAAAATCAAAATTCTCATGCCAATCAACAATTCGTAACCCCCTTTAACCCATTAATAAATCCCACGCAGATCCAAAACCCAAATGTAAACAACCAAACCCCTCATAAACAAGCTTTTCCGTCTAGACAACAACAATTCGATCAGAACAGATCAAATTTGTTTAATGAACTTAGAGCAGACTTAATTCGCGACCGACAGAACGACACCCGAAACTATTATCAGCCCCCCCAACAACCAAGACTGCCGAATAAGCGTTTTAGAGAAGGCAGCGGACAACGACGTTCAGTTCCACGAAGATCATTTACAAGACACACAAAACGAGATGTATACAAATCAGCAAGTTCAACAAGCGGAAAATTTCCCAATACCAGCCTGGAAACCCACCAATACATAGAGATGTTTAATAATCACAGATACCGATGCATAGTCGACACTGGTTCATCAATAAACATGATGAACTCAAACTTTTTCAATCTTCAAGTTCATGATAAACAAATAATTGTCAGAAGTATGACAGGCTATTCAAAACTAAATAAATTCGTAGATCTTCCGGCCAATGGGCTTTTTCAGCAATCGGAGAAATTCTATATTCATTCGTTTTCACCATTTTATGACATTCTATTAGAAAGAAAAGTATTAATGGAAAACAACTGTTGTATAGATTATTTTAGAAAAAAAAAACAATTATCAATGGAAGAACATTCCTTCATAAAGAACTTAAATTTTGTGATGGAAATTCGTCTAAAAATTTTGAAGCAATTTTACAAGAAAACCACGGTACAGCCGAAATAAACTATGCATTGGACAATGACATAAACTCAGACCACACATACCGACTAGACTATTTAAACAAAGAAGAAAAACATAGACTAACACAACTACTAAAAGAATTTAAAGACATTCAGTACTCTGATAAGGAAGACTTTTACAAGCATCATACGCCATGAAATTAAAACAGTTCACGAAAACCCAGTATTTAAAAGACCCTATTCATATACTTTTGCTTATGAAGCAGAAATTAACAAACAAATTGAGGAAATGCTACAACAAGGCATTATACGCGAAAGCGACTCTCCCTATTGCAGTCCCTTATGGATTGTTCTCAAAAAGATAGACGCATCTGGCAAATCAAAATTCATGTTGGTCGTCGACTATCGAAACTTAAATGAAATAACTATTAATGATAAATTCCCAATCCCGAATATGGATGAAATATTAGGCAAGTTAGGAAAATGTCAATACTTCACAACAATTGACTTAGCGAAGGGTTTCCACTAAATCGAAATGGACCCTAAATCCATACCAAAAACTGCATTCTCAACTAAACACGGTCAATAGAGTATACTCAAATGCCATTTGGTTTGAAAAATGCCCCAGCAACATTCCAACGTTGCATGAACTTCGTTCTTAAGTAAATTAAATAATTTTTAGGCTTATGCGGATATTACCGCAAGTTCATTCCAGATTTTGCCGAAATAGCAAAACCTCTCACCTTATTTTTAAAGAAAGGAACTAAAATAAACATAAAGGACGAAGCATATTGTAGCGGCACCTGAAGCCGAATAAAGTCAGCTGCCTGAAAGAAGGCAGTATTTTTTTTTTTTGGACTTCAAGTTTCACCAAATAAAAGATTTTGTTTCAAACAAAGCTCGACTTATAAAGAAATGTTAATGTTAACAGCAGAAGCAGGGTAACATTACATGCTCAATTGAGTTAGGGTTGCTGTTAAAAAGCTCTGCGCCTGGTTGCTTCCAGGTCAAGCCGCATGGTCGAGCCAGGCTCTCTTTCCTGTCTCGATCTTTTCCTGCTGCAATCGTCAAAGAGATCAGACGTGTTCTAATTAGTTCTAATAGTTGCAAGTGAAAATTTAATAAAAGTGATTGGAAAAAAAAAATAGAAAATATAAATTGTGCACCATCAATTCAATTCTTGCGTTTTCGCTCTCGGCCCTCCTCAACGCTCAACTAAACCCTGTCTTCCTGCCAATAATGCGAAAGCAAGAAAAGGCGAAATTGGGCGAATTGCCCATAGGAGCACCTTTTTTCTAACCTAAAAAGAAAAATAAAAAGAAAAAAGAGACACCTTAGAGCACGCGGCAAGGCCTTTTGGGCATTAACAGGCCATAACCTCAACCAATCAACGATAATTAAAACAGGAAAACACCTCATCTCTTAAATCATCTCAATCTAAATCGATCTAAACATCAACATGCAGGATTAATCAACAATCAAATCAAATCGAATACCAAATATTTAAATCTACGCCCAAAAGCAGGCAAGATGTTCCTGCACCAGCAGAAGGAATTCAATTCGACGTTTAAAAATAATGCGAACATAAGAGCAGAGTTTTTATAATTAGGTTATTTTGCCCTTCTGGCTTTTATAAATGTATTTGTTTTTAAGTGAATAAAAAAAAAAAATTAAACATTAGGAGAATAGGAAAGTTTTGGCTCAGCTCATGTTCGCTACCAAATACAAAGAAAAATCATCTAAATAATATAATGTCACGCGGAGACAACAAAATCGCTCCAAATTTTCAGGAACCATGACCGGGATATCGATCTTTCGACGTTGGAATTAAAGCCTGTGAATTCGTTCCTTTATATATATTTTCTTTTTATATATTATTTTAAAATTTATTAATTTTGATATTTTCTTTTTGTTTGTTAATTGCAAATATTTTCGTGCGACATGAGCCTCCAAGCGTTGTTAAATCTAAAAGATCTAAGTGAAGAAAGATAAATTTAAATGAACGTGTAAAAATAAAAAGAAGTAATGAAAAATTTTAAAGTTTAAAATGCAAAGAAAAAAAAACAAAAAAAAATTTAAAAAATTAAAATTAATTAATTAAAGAAAGGCACGAATATCTAGAAGCTGAAAGAAAAGTGAGGAATTATATAAATAATTAAGAAACCTAAAGTATTACTCAACTAAAACTTAAATGCTGCTATATTAGTACATATATATTTGCTTAATTTCGAAGTTTTAAAGAATTACATCTAGTACGGATTTGCGCTCAAGTCAAACATTTAAACAAACAATTGAGTAGCCGACTTACTACATTCCCTACTCTTATTTAAATATTCAGTTTATACTTTATTTTTTTTTTATTATACGTCATTACGCCATTTTTTTCGTTATTATACATATGCTGGCGCCATTGGAAACAAAATTTTTTTTTTAATGCATTCTCACAAGAAGTGATTATACCTTGAAAATTTTCCGTACAACTTTTTAAAACCTTTAGGTCTGTCCGCAATTATTTTTCACAGCTAGATGAAAGACGCCCGATGCCTCTCCTACGCCCAGAATCAATGATGATAAACATGAAACTTAACTAATTTATATTAGAGAACTCATGCTGATGATTCCGCGAACGTAGGGGACACAGGGGTCACCAGAGCCATGCTCTTAGGTTGGTGATCTAGGTAGGGTGGGCATTCGCGACCACAATAACACCAGTGGCTGCGCTTTTATACCAATTCTGGCGTTCTTTTCCCCTCTCTCTCACTATTCATAAAATTTTTGAATTCTTTTGTATCTCTAGTCCGGTTTAGCTTATCTAGTTCATTTTCTTATCGCAGCACGCTCAATTCTAATCTTATAAATAATTATAGTGTATCAGGTAGTCGGATCTGTCAAAGCAAGACCACCACCCCCAAAGCCGACGAGCTAGAGCCGGATTCTAAAGCGTGCCACGCTAGCGCAGATCGTCCGAACAAAAGTAATACCGTTACACGTTACAGATATAAATAACAATTATTAAGAAAAGTGGCGCCCAACGTGGGGCCTTCATGAATGTACAAACTCACTAAGACTCATCGATAAATCAATTCAAAAATTCTTCTTCTTCTCCCTTTTTAAAATTCAATTTCAAAATCTTTCGTTTCCTTGTCCAAATTCTTTCGTTTAATGCTTTAATGTGTTGGAATACATATAGAATGACTATTAGTAGTATCTTTTGTCCGCAATTTAAAGTTTTATTCAAAGAATTCCTTTATTTAGCCATAAATGGTTAAGGTTAAGGTCAGTTTGTGGAAAATACAGAAGGAATTTTCGGATTTCGGTTGACTTTTGGCCCGATTTGAAACATTACATCTTTGGATAATCTCACCTTTTCTGTTAGTTGAATAAAATTTTGTCAGTTATTCAAGCGTTTTGGAGAATAGTAGCATTGCTTCAGAGCATAACTCTATCCACGTTTGAGATTTAGAAATTTGAATTACGCCTGTCAAATGAGTTCTTATGTTGCTATGCTGGAATACAGATAAATACGTTTCTGAACGTTCACTGTCCGCATACAATATAACAGTCTCCTGTGGTATATACATATATTAAAACATAACAACAATTACATTGTAGCACTTTGCTGCAATATATATATAAACGGTCTGCCCAAGTGTATGTGTAATACGAGCATCCACTTGAAGGCTAACATGCATAATTGCATAGTCAGCATTCCCACGCTGGCTATGCGCTGACCGCTTACTATATATGCGTATAGCACTCTTCCTCTCCCGATGTCGTCGCTTGGCGACAATACATATATGTATACATAAGATATGCATATAAGCGCAGAGGCGCTGCAAGCTATGCTGGCAGCGCTGCTCCCCGATTTAGGCTAAGAAAGCTTTTGTAAGTAGACTTAAGAAACACTCAATTTTGGCAATCAACTGGAACGGGACCCTACCTGCTCCAACACTTACAAATAAAATAAAGATCGGCAATGGACACAAGTCCATTGCCTTAAACTAAACACAAAATCAAACGAATTGACAATCAACTTATTACATGGCGACCGTGAGGCAGGAGCCTCAATCAGGATAAAAACGTGATGTGAAGTGTGAAAAATAAAAAAAACCAAACGAATAAATGTAAAGAGTACACAATGAAAAAAAAAACAATGTCTAAGTTTTCTTCAATACAACAAAAATTACAATAAGTGAAAAAAAAGCCAAAACACGCAAACAACAACTGAAACACGATCACAGAACGGGACCTGGAGAACTGATACGCAACAATAGGCTGGAGATTGGACACCGAAAAGACTGAGTGAGTAGAGTGCGGTAATGGGGAAAAGAGGAGGTGAGAAAAACAGAATAAACAAAAGAATAGCACACATTAAGTGGCTATTATATACAAATAAAACGCCACCCCCATGGGCGACGGCGCAAAAACTAACCACCGAATTAGATTTTTTCAAAGAAACCCTGCAGAAAAGAAAGCCCAATACCGCAGCTCACTAAGCTACTATAGAAATTATAAATAACAAAATTACTAAAAAACCACCATCTCCAAAGCCGTTGCCGAAGAAGCCCGAGGTCTGCCCGAACGACTGCCCTGGACCATTATACTCCCCAGTGTGTAAATCCACATGCTCAGAGCGAAGAAACCAAGACCAGTGCGAAGACCAGCGCCGGCCCCGCCTGAGCTCATAGGCCCAGGACACCAGCAGCAGAAATACAGCAGCGAGAGGGGCATCCCCGCAACTTTCGCCTACGAAGGAGCGTCAGCGTAGCCAAGCCGGCGACGACCAGCTGACGCGGACACACCGCCACTCCGTCGTTTCACACCTTCGACAGCGCTTTATAGAGCGCAAATTTTTTTTAATAGCACTGTGTGCAACATTTTTTTGATTGCACTGCGATGCATATTTTTTTTAAATAATTATAAACACAAACTGTAACATTGGGCGGAATCTTTTCTGCCCGGTGAGAAGTTTGGCCTGCAAAGCCAAACGAAAAATTAGGTAGAAAACTGTAAAAAAAATAATAAAACACAAAATATATATATTAACATTTAAATCAGAAAGGACATCAAAACAAAATGAGTAAATAAACAATAAGTAAATGTCAGTTAACAACACTATAAGTAAACTATATCCACACCCAATATATTCAGAAAAAACTGTATTAGAAAAAAACTCCTTTTTAAACATGGGTCTAGTAGATGTTAAGTCAGTGGACACCACTGCTAATGTAATCAACAAGGTTGAAGTTGTACCTTTAAACCTAGATATTATAATAATCTGTTTGATCATTATGACAATAATTATGTTGTTCAATATATGCTATAAATTAT